>JAHKKF010516291.1:8721-34246 GCA_019740295.1 Labeo calbasu | reverse complement strand
TACTGTTTCCTATTTAATACTGTACAGCCGCCTTGCCACAATTCTGTATTGTTAAAGGCGGTATATAAATAAAGGTGACTTGACTTGACTTGACAAAATACATGTTATTTTTTCTATCTAGAACTGACCTGAATAAGATATTTCACATAAAAGATGTTTATATATAGTCTACAAGAGAAAATAATAGTTGAATTTATAAAAATGACCCTGTTTAAAAGTTTACATACACTTGATTCTTAATACTGTGTTGTTACCTGAATGATCCACAGCTGTGTTTTCACTGATGCTTCAAAAGGAAACACAATGCATTAACTTTTGGAATTTGGTCAGGGTAAATTTACCTTATTTTGTTTTCTGGGAAACATGTAGTTATCTCTTGTAGCTTCTGAAGGGCAGTACTAAATGAAAAAAAAAAATTATATTTAGGCAAAATAAGAAAAATGTACATATCTTCATTCTGTTCAAAAGTTTACACTCCTGGCTCTAAATGCATCGTTTTTTCTTCTGAAGCATCAGTGAGCGTTTGAACCTTCTGTAATAGTAAAACCTTCTCTCTTGTGGACTATATGTAAACGTCTTTTATGTGAAGTATCTTATACAGGTCAGTACTAAATAAAAAAATAACATACATGTTGTATGATCCCTCTTATTTTGATAAAATAATTAACATTAGGTGTATGTAAACATTTGACCTTAACTGTAACAGCCTAAACAGTATCTTCAAAGAGAAAGCACTGATGCATAAAAGAAAAAAAAGTTCCTCATCACAAACAAATTAAGTGATTAAGACTAAACATACCCATTTTGCTTGTTGAGGGTTTCCTCAGTCTCATTATGCACTGGCACCGGTAGTTTATCTGCACGAGAGTGATTTCTCTTACTCTCTCTTTGAGCATCTCCGTTTTCAGCCTGATAGTAAAACACAAAAAAAACTTACATGTATGCTAAAACACAAATCTCAAATTAAAAAAAACAATTAAATAATTAAATTAATTAATTATTATAACAATGAATTAATTAAATATTAATATGCTTTTCTTCTTCCTCACTTTTCTTTTACTTCTGCCATCTCCAGGCAGTTGGTCCAAGTGGTGCTGTTGTTTCATCGGTGTCTTTTCTTTTGTCTTTCCCGATGACAAAGCTGAAGACGAGGACTGTCTCTCTGTAATCTCATCTGCACTGGGGACTCTACCCAGAAGCGAGAGGTCTATCCTCACAACAAGTTTTCTCAGGCCTCGATGTGCAACGGTGGGGGACTTTTCAGTTCGGCCGAAAGGCACAAGTGTGTAGAGTTTGTGTCTTCCCCGACCTTGCTTGTCTGTCTCAGGAGTGCCTAAATTTGACCCGTGGGGGTGAGGACCAGTGCCTGAACCCTGTTTGTCCTGCCTCCGTTTTGACACAGTTTTTTGGTTCGATGTTGAATCTGCAGGGACCTTGGCAACATTTCGTGGTGGACTGGACTCAGAGTCTGATTCGGAGGAAGATGATGATGACGATGAGGATGATGAGGAGGATGAGGATGAGGAAGATGATGGACGAATGGGCTTGATGACAGGAGTAGGGGAAGGTGGAGAAAGTGGAGGAGATAGGCTAGTGTCTGTCACATGAGGACCTGAGGAAATGTCCTCATTGCTCCACCGTCTCTTCTTCCTCCTCTGCTCCTCAAGGCTGTGTCCGTTGTATTCCTTCTGAGCGTGATGCTGGCTGTTGGTGTGAGGTCTTTGCTTGGGCTGCACTGCCTTCCATTCAACTTCCTGCTCCCTCCTCCTCCTCCGTTTCCTCTCTCTTTCCCCTTCCTCGTTTCTCCTTTCTTCCTCGTCTTCCTCTTCTTCAGAACTCCGAACCCAGCGACGCCTTATTACTTGCTCCTCCGCCAGTCTTCTTTGTCTCTGCTCCCTGCCGGTCTGCACCAGGGTTGCTCCCTGGGCCTTACCTCGGCTGTCCACCTCTCGCTCTCTCTCTCTAGGCTTTGGGACTTTTTTGGAATGCCCGGTTCTGGACACTGGGGTGTCCCCTAGTTTGACCTTGGGCTTTGGGCTGGAACTGTGTTGGGAAGTCTGTTTAGAGCTGGACTGCTTTGTATCTGGGAAAGATTTACTCTTTGAGCTGTGACTAGATCGACTGTTGGCTTCGCTTTGGGACGAGTCCCTGGACTTTGACGAGGGACCACGGTCGGAACTCTTTAAAGTATTAAAATGAGACGAATGGCCTGATTTGGAGTGTGAACTGTGGACTGACACTCCTGTAAGTTCATTGCTTCTGTGATTATGTTCAATACTATGGTCAGTTGTAGACGAGTGCCTGGCTTGTGGTTTTGGGCTTGGTCTTTGCTTCGATGAATGCTTTGAAATGGGGTTTGAAGGGGAGTTAAACCTTTGCTTGCTTGTGGATTCAGAGTTTTTGGCTTCAAGCTTGTGTGTGAGATCTTTGTGTGACTTTTTTGGTGAGCTGTGCTCGGAATGACGGGGTTGTTGGGGAGGACCGGCTCTGGAGTCTTTGGATCGAGAGTCTCTGGATCTAGAGTCCTTGGGTCTAAACTCCTTTCTCTGGTCCGGAGGCACCCATGGCCTTACTTTGGGACGATGTGCTGGATTAGAGGCAACGTTTGGCCGTGCAATATGCCTGGGACTTTCCTGTTTAGGTGGCTGTACCTGAGGATATGTACCTTGGCTAGGTACTGCAGCGGATGAGAGACTTGGACTGGGGCTTCTGGGAGGGTGTAATAGTAAAGGGCTGGGACTTCGACTCCCTCGGAAGCTGTCTCCTGGACTTGGGCACACACTTGGCACTGGGCTTGGCACAAAGCTAATTCCTGGACTGGGGCACGGACTGTATTCTGGGCTGGGATGAGGACTGTTTCTGGGGCTGTAGTCAAATTTTGGACTTGGGACCGGACTTTCACATGGACTGTAATCTTGTCTGGACTCAGGGTCTCTGCTCCAGTATCTTCCAGGTGATGGTCCTCGGCCACAGTCAGATTTTGCACTCCGTCGCTGTCCTCCACCTGGGTCGTGGTCAGTTGACTGATGATTTTTAGGGGCTTTCTCAAGCCACCTGTCCAGCTGCCACTGCGTGGATGGTGGACTCTCCGTCTGAACAGAGAAAGGACATTGAGAATGTAAAAATGGTAAAATTTGTTTTTAAAAAATACTGCTCTAAATATAAGATAATATACAGTACTGTGCAAAAGTATTTTCAAAGTATTTAAAATGGTTGTAAGTCAGTTATTCCTATCTTTTGGTGTAGTGTGTCAGTAGAAAATATCAGTTTACATTTCCAAACATTCATTTCGCCATTAATTATAATAATCCAGTGAGTTTTTATGTTTGCACAAGGAGTCTTACAACTGCCAGTGCTCCACACAGAGATCTGATCTCATCATCTTCCAGTCTGTCTGGAATGACAGGAAGAAACAGAACAAACTGAGAGAGACTAAATCAAGAAGAACTGTGGCAACGTCTCCAAGATGCTGCGAGAGACCTACCTGCAAAGCTACCTAAAAAAAAGCTGCTTTAAACACAAAGGATGGTCACACCAAATGTTGATTTAATTTGATTAATAGAACTTAATAAATAAAATGTATTTATGACATTATTGAAAGTAACCTCATTTTACAGCATTTGTACACAAGTGTCTAAAACTTTTAACAGTACTGTAGCTTTGCAGGTAAGTTTCTTGAAGCATCTTGGAGACATTGCCACAGTTCTTCTGGATGTAGTCTGTTTCTTCATGTCATTCCAGACAGACTGGATGATGATGAGATCAGATCTCTGTGTGGAGCAATGGCTGTTGTCAGACTCCTTGTGCAAACAAAAATCTCACTGGATTATTACAATTAATGGTAAAATAAATATTTAGAAATGTAAACTGATATTTCCTACTGACATACTACAGCAAAAGATAAAAATACCTGATTTAAAACCAGTTTTAGCTGGGGAAAATACTAGTTCTGATAATTTTGGCCACCACTGTACTTGACAAGATTATGTTTATCAGTGAACTCTCTTGACCACTGAGCATGACAACAGTATAACTGTAAATACATTCCAGAACCTCTTTAACAAAGAGGTGTGTGGCTGACAGTTTAACAAAGTGAACATCACATTTAAAATAACAGTCGTGATGCAGTTAATCATGACAGTTATACGCTAATCATAGGAATGTTAGATAGATACTTCTAGCTATCTCAATTCTGTACCATACTGATGTAAAGTAAACACTGTATGTGTGCATATGATTGCATAAACCAATATCTGACCCCATGATGTGTTATATTCACACAACAATGTGACAATTAGAAAGCATGGTTGGAAAAAATACTGAAAAATGCCAATGATTAGAATAAATGAATAGGAAATATGAGTATTTATGTAAACAGGCCAGTGTGTCAGTGGGAGAGAGAGAGGAAAAGAAAAACAGAAGGTGAGAGGGTAACTGAGAGAGAGGCCAGAAAACTGTGGAGATTCTTTAAACCCTAACAAGCCCTTTCTTTCAATTTCACACTGCTTCCACCATTACAATACCTCTTCAGTTCACTCACTCCAGTCTATTACAAACCAGAAATAAGCACTGCATTAAAAATAAATACTGTATGACAACTTAAAGTAATCTATACTCACTATTGCCTTTACAAAACATTTGAATTAGCACCACATAATCAAAGCAAATACTCACTTAATAGCACACTTGAGCTGCAGGGCAGACTGAGCTTTCCTCGCTCGCCTCCAGTAGCTGACCAGAGCTAATTTAAACTTTTACTCCTCCACTCAAACATTCCCCCTTCCCCTCTCTCTCTCTTTCCAGCAAAGACACTGCATCTCTTGTGCCCTTTTCCCACTGCCCCTCCCCTCAAACCCCCCTCTACCTGGAACCGTGTGGCGTTTCCAAGCCGTCCTCCTCAGAGACACTACATGACTACACGTAGATGAAAAACACATGGTGTTCCCTCCTCCCTTCTCCACAGGTTCCAAATAGATGGCATGTTCAGTAATAGAGCCAGCTGTGTCACACAGACACCATCATTCATATGGTGGTATAGCCCTATGCTACTAGAGCTTTTAATCCCTCCTACTGATGAAAAAAAAAATTAAGACTTGGTAGAGCCCCTAAACGTCATATAAAAACAATACCACAGGATAAAATAGTTAAAATGCAGCTCAGGATTCTTTCCTGTGCTGTTTCAAAGGGATACATCGATCCCTAAACCTACATGACTTTCTTTCTTCTGTAAAACACAAGAGAAGATATTTGGAAAAATGTTTGTGTTTTTTGTCCATACAATGAAAGCCAGTGAGGTCCAGTGTTGTTTTGGGTAACCAATCCCTTTTAAGTTCTGCTTTTTGTGACGAAATCAATGTTGACATGTACTACTTCCTATCTAGTTAGTCATCTGGGGCGCCACATGTTGACATGACACCCAGATTCTAAAGTCTCAGCGGCCACCCCTCCACATTCCTCTCTCCACCCCCCACCATCCCTTTTTACCTCATCCGCTAAAAACAACTACTGGGAAATAGAGAGCGAGGCAATGAGAAATAGCAGATTCCATAGCAAAAAAAAATGCTTCGGCATACCTCTGTGCTACAGTTTAGGGTCCGCTGCTGGGTCGGTGTCCCGCACCGGTTGTGCGTCCCTGGGCTCGGGCTGCGTGATCGCTGGCTGCTGCTTTCCCAGTCGCTGGAGGGGTCTGATCCTGAAGACCCTGAGCTAGAATGTCTCACTCTTCCGACATGTGTGCGTGTGTGGTGCTGCTGCTGGCCTGACAAGCTGTCAGTCAAAACATGCAAACAATGGATAGGGATTGAAAAGTGCACAGCACTTCTTAGGCCACACACTCAGGTGCATGTACAACAGTTCTGACCATCAATTAAAAGAAATTCCAAAATCCCAACAAGTATGCAGACTAAACACTACGAGTGGTGTGTGTGTGTGTGTGTTTGGGGGTTGAACATGTTGAAAGGCCAAAAGAAACAGAGGCTGGTCTATCATCCAGCTGTCACATTCCACATATTCTGACCTCTTCAATATGTAATACACACACACTCACACAAACACTGGATAATAATGAGACCTGGTACAGTTACAAGCATTAAATCAGACAAAACATCACAAGCATACACTTACCGGTCATTATCAGCCCAGGAAGTTGTTTGCTCACTTCCCTGTTTAACAGATAAGAATAAATTAGAGAGCTTTTTAGTTCCAACTTCATGGTCATTACTTGGTCATACATGGTCTTGACCAAAGCAAAAGCTACAGTCCTGCAGAAACAGCAGAAAGGTCATGAGTCTGGTGTATTTTATAACTCAGACTGTTATGACTCATAAACCTGGAGTCCTGTGTTGAGATAGAGAATGAGATACATGCACGCACAAGGATCTGGTGTTGTAGGTTAAAGCTAGAGTCAAATATCTACTAAAAAAACTATGTCAGGTTCAGCAGAACAGGCATTTTTTCCCAAAAAATTGTGTAACATGAGATCATAATTTGTTTTCAATACAACTCCTACTGGAGTGAATGTACTGTAAGGGAGGAGCAGCTAGATACTGTACATTTCACTCATGCAGCTACACATATTAGCTTGAATCGTTTCAACTAGTGAAACTGGATAAACTAATTATAAAGTAAACAACCACTTTCTATTATGTTGAAATCAAAATTAAGTTGAAATGACTTTCTGTAAGTGAGATGGTTTTAGCAACCCCTCAGCTCAGTTAAATTAAAGGTCACCTGTTTTAATGATTACAACAGCAGTGTTTACAGAGTATTTGATGATTAATAGTCACTGACTCATAACGATATCCAAACAACAGTTAGTAATTTAAACAAAATACTGTTCAAAATTCTGGGGTCAGTAAGATTGTTAACCCCGGGTATTAAGACTTGTATGGCTTTATATAATGCAAAGAATGTCTCTTACTGAAATATTTAGTAGAAAATCCATGAAAGATTAACTTTATTTAAAAAATCCACACCATGTTTTACATATTTTTGACTATGGGGGTGCCATTATTTTGATGATGTCAAATGGTTGCACTCGGTGATTTACTGGCACTACCTGTTGCTATTTTTACCGCAACACAACACATTGTGCGGCTTTTTGATGTCATTTTCAGGTGAGGGGCAACAAGAGAATCGATGCAAGTCTTCACTGCTTTCCTAGCGATAAGAAGAGGAGAAAAGAATGGGAAGATGCCTGTGGACGAAGAACTGTACTTCCTAAAGACCTACGTCTTTGTTCTCTCCACTTTAGCCTTGAAGCCGCTGAGGCTTTTAGTAGACCACAGCTACTGAAAGAGCTTACAAACGGCAGAAACGAGAAATGCTAGATGCCATCCTGGCTAGATGAAAACACGCGGATGCATGTCATGACGCCGCAGCCACTGAAGGAGTTTCTCAGCATGGATTTCGCTCAATATCCAGGTGCGTTTAGACTCTTTATGAGGAAAAAATGATGGTACAGCATTTGGTTTAAGCCTACGCTTATATCCATCGCCATCTGTAAGCTCTTTCAGTAGCTGTGGGCATCATTTTGTATTCCCGAGGTGTGTTGGAGTAAAAACTGAAATAATGATGACCCCAATAGTCCAAAATATATATAAAACAGTGTGAATTTTTTAAATAACGCATTTCTCTCATTTCTACTACATATTTTCGAGACATTATTCATCCTATATTAAGCCGAGTCTTAACACCAGGGGTTCTTTATGAAATTCATACTTTTATTCAGACTTTTTTAGCAATTGTGACAACAAAGCCATTAATAATGTTACGAAAGATTTCCAATTAAATACTTTTCTTTTAAATGTTATACTCTTTATAACTTTATAAAAGGTATCATGGTTTAGTTTCCACAAAAATCTTAAGCAGCACAACTTTCTCCAACACTGATAAGAATAATAAATGTTTCTTGAGCAGCAAATCTGCATATTTTAATGATTTCTGAAAGATCATGTGACACTGAAAACTGGAGTAATGATGCTGAAAATTCAGCTTTGTCATCACAGGAATAAAATACATTTTAAAATACATTAAAATTGCTAAACAGCTATTTTAAAATGTAATATTATTTCACAACATTACTGTTGTTACTGTTATGATGTTTTTGTGTGTAAATGCATTTTGTGATGAATGAACAAATGAGCTGGATTGTGTTCAAAGCTAACAGTTAGCACAAACAGTGCAGGAGTTATTAATATTAATAGATGACATCTGCTTTTTCCACTCATTCCTTCAACAATCTTAACAGGCTCCTTACCTCATCCTTGTCGTCTTCATCACTGCTGAGTTTCAGGTCATCAGCGAGCATGCTGGGAGGGCAAAGAGAGAGTCAAACATGAGAGAATGTCACACTCACTTGACAAAGAGACTTATTCGTTCTGCCAATCTGCAACACATCTGTGTGTGTGAATTAAATGTGTGAGTTTGCCTCAAATAGTCTAGCCATATGAGATTTTATCACATTACAAGCTTCAAAGAAAAAAGTCATAAACACAGCGCTCTAATGTTGAACAATAATGTTATGTGACGGTAGTGTGCTTCAGGGCTCTACCCTACTGTGTTAACCTGCTCTGTAATTAGATACTAACTCAGTGAAGTTTATGAGGTCAGTGAAGCTGGTATGGTGGTTAGAGACGGTGGAGATATAACACTGGACTAACCCTCCATGTGAAGTTGGTTTTAAACAGCAGTTGGTCCAAAGCAGTTAGATTCCAGGAAGCCCAATCTAATTATACACACTAATATGCACAGACGTTCAACACTGAATTCTGTAAAGTCAACTGTTTATGGTGTAATAAAGTGAACAGGCATAAGCAGTTCAGGCACAGCCTGGTGCTTGGTTACCAAGATGGATTGGGTGCTGTGCACCCCACTTACGATTTATGAGGGGCCACGAGTGGACGTGAGGGCATCCTCATAGAGACACCATCCCTCACTGAGAGAGCCGCAGGAAGAGAAATACATCAGCGTTATGGAGCAGAATGTAAAAACACTACTATATTAGTACAGCTGTGTATACATGTACAGATGTGAACCATGTAGTGATATCTAAGTAAACAAAGCAGGTAATGAGAACACACACACATTAGGCATGCACAATATATCTGTACCATATCGGTTTGGTATTAACTGGTTTTTACTAAGTATCGTCAACATTGAATATTTAATTTTATATCACTGTGCAAAAGTTTGGGGTCAGTAAGACTTTTTTTAATTAAATTAATTAGAGCTGGGCAACAATTACTAAAGTTTTTGTGTACATAATATATGTGTACACACATGCATGTATATATTTAAGAAAAATGTTATGTTTATATATTAAATATATTTATCTATAAAATAAATTAAATGAATATAAATATATACATGTAAATGTTTTCAAAATATATACTCTATGTGTGTGTCTTTATATATACATATATACATTTACACAGTACACACACATATATTATGTTCACAAAAACTTTTATTTTGGATGTAAGTAATCACACTTAATCATTGCCCAGCACTAAAATGAATACTTTTATTCAGCAAGGACACATTGAATTGATCAAAACTGATATAAAGACATTTATATGTGACCAAAGATGTCTATTTCAAATGATAGCCTCAATCTCAAAATAAATATTTATTTTTCATATTGTATATCACAATGTTGTGATGCCTAAATTCAAAATGTTTTTTTGTTTTAGTTTTAGGGTTTATTTATGTATTGACACAAAATAGTAAGGAATTTTTTAATCAGTCGGATGCAAATTTATAAAAATTTTTACACTTTTACATTGTGTTTGCATATAAATGTGTTTTAGCAGTGTGTTGACACAACCACCCTACAATGCTAAAAATCCATTCACTCCTTTTTTTTTGCATTTTTCATTTGACAGGACAGTGGAGATACAACAGGAAGCTAATGGGACAGAGAGAGGGGGGTGGGATTGGGAAAGGTCCACGAGGCAGGATTCGATCACGGGACATATGTTGGCGCACTGCCCACAAGGCTATCAGTGCCGACCATTCACTCCTTTTTTTAACCCCAACAAACCTAACACTCTCAATTCTCAAGCCATTGTGATTTTCTGAGCAGTGTGATGTCATACTGTTCAAGCCCCGCCCACAATCGCTGATGGACTGTCCCGTATTAGCATATTTCCACCCTCAGCCAGTTGTACGCTGACCACCATTTTCTCCACGTTCGAGCAGCTGTAGCAACAACGTCTCGTAAGCATTGCAGGATTCGTTTTGTTTTGTGATGGTAATGTGCCACTGAATACACAAAAAATTGAAGAGAGGGGCGGAGTAAACAGTAGCTCATTATCATTTAAAGAGACATGCACCTAAATGGGTCGCTGTGAACAGAGCTTTTTTTGACAAGGTAAAAAGTGTTGTTTTGCACGACCATTGAGGAATTTTAACCAAAGTATGTTGCAGACATTTTATGAAGACTCTAAAGAATCATTTTAACTTGTGGAAAATGAGCAACCGATGTCTCCTTTAACAGTTATCAGCCATAAAATGAAAAAAAAAAACAGCTGATCAGTATCAGAATTCATTTTGGTGTATCCCTAATATAGATAAAGAAACACGTTTCTAAGACAGAGCTCCAGACATAAGGTTTAAACATCAATGAAGCATGTTACCATGTCTGTGTCGTGAACTGGGCTGCTTTCCCTCCTAAAACAGATGAAGAGAATAAACCAAATCAGTCGAATCAACACACACAAACAGCATCTTGACAAAGACAGAGGGGTGAATTCACTAAACTGTATTAAACATTAATATTCAAATTGTACCTAAGTGCCTAACCTTTTACCTTAAGCCCCAAAAATCCAGTTAAACCAGGTGTCATTAAATACAGCCAAATTTTTGACAGTTTAAACAATTTGACTCTGAATCATAGTGGTAGAATGATGTTGTGCAGTCCCTAGAACTGGCCTGCATTTTGCTTGGGGCATTGCTACCCGATTTGCATAATTTCTGTAGTGCTAAAACAACACAGATTTATGAGTGTGTGCAAATAAACAACACAAGCGTAATAACCGGGAGGGAGAGAGAAGAGATAAACATACAGAGACAGAGCAGAGGTGGTGCTTAATATTGGTGAATTTATCACACTTGCCTGGAGTCTGTAATAAACCCTGTACGTACCTTTGAGTGTGAGTACAGGAAATGCTGAGTGCCCCCTTCCCCTGGGGGCTGCTGGTAAGGCCAGGACTGGGTCATGTCCTACGGAGAGATGAGAGGACAGAGGCTAAAAGTCAAAATGACTTACAGGTTTGGAAAATGAACTTTTCAGGTCATTACCATATGCAACTGACAAAAATGTTTTGTTTTTTTGGCCATTAGAGGCCATTACATTGGGGAATTTGCACTGGTTGAAATGGTGTTGATGTGTTTTGAAGCATCAAAACATTACAAGCTTTTTCTATGTGCCATTCTTTAGGAACTCTTAACTTTAAGGGACAGTTCAGCCAAAAATTATTATTCTGTCATTTACTCAGCCTCACGTTGTTACAAAACTATGACTTGCTTTCTTCTGAACACAAAAGAAAATATTTTGAGAAATGCCTCAGTATTGTTTTTGTCCATACAATGGAAGTCAGTGGTTGCCAAAATAATTTGGTCATGAACGTTCCACATAAGAATGTTTATACAAGTTTGGAATTACATGAGGGTGAGTAAATGACAGAATTTTTATTTTTGGGTGAAATGCCACTATGTGCACATGTAATGGTATCATAAATTACCTTTTCATTTCCAGAATATATTAAATTATCCAAATAAAAAAATACATAAATTAAAAACACAAAATATCCATAGTAAAAAACTATCAAACTATCAGTTAATTAGGATTTTAGCAGCAGCTCCTCACCACAACCAGTCACAGATGTTGTTTTCCATTTAGCTGATGCTTTTCAAGCCACATTACTTTTAACATGGCTGCTGTATTGATTTTAAATTCCAGTGACAAACAAAAAATGAACTTTCTGCATGTTACTCATAACAGTAGCAGGTTTTGCAGAAGTAATGTCTCATTTATATCCTGCGTTACTAAAGAGCAACTGTTAATCCACTTAATAACGTAACGCACACCAGTTAGAGTTCATGACCTTTTGATGAAGAAATGGCTGTATTTGTGGGTTTGAGGAAGGTCTGGCTTTTTTGATTATATGTGGGATTAAATTAATTACTCAGTAAAACATTTATTGTGAAATTTGTGCCTGTAGCTGTTTTTGTTATGTATGTGTGTGTGGTACAGAGCAGGAAGCAGTCTGTGAAAAGGTCATGAGTTATCTACTCCGATAGTCGTTAGAAAAACAGATGTGCAGTGTTTGACTGATTGCAAGCTAAAATTAAATGTTCATGGACTGACAGTCATTTATCTGAGTGTAAAACATTAAGTCAGAACTGTTTAAAAAAAGTTACACACTGTAATTTTTGTTATGCCAATTTTACATGTGTCAGGATGGTGAAGATGCTCAAACTGAAATATTGTGATAGTATCTCACAGAGATTTTGAGTCACATTAACAAACTTTGTTGTAATTTTTCCAGAAAAAAAAGTGATGCATGAAGCACAGCTTACACAGAAGTGGTGAATCTGTGTGACCAACTTGAACCTGCTACAAAATTGGCCTCATGTTGAATTCCTGATGGCGTAGACTCCAATTGAAATGAATGGACCACGCATTTGTAACTGTCTGTGCATGCAGTATCCAACAAAAAAAAAATCTCATACAGGGTGAGTAAATGATGACAGAGTTTCATTTTTGGCTTTCTTTGTATGTTCGCTTTGTAAACACTGGGCTGGTACTTCAAACGTGACCTTTCTAATGTGATTACGTAACGTAATGCATAAAGGGAGGTTGGGAGGTTGGTCAAGTTTTGCCAGGAGCAAAGTTATAAGTTTGCAATACACAGGCTTGGTCCTACAGTTCAGCTGGACATGGGACGCTACATATCTAATTTCTTTGTTTAAGATAACTGACTTACAATCATTAAAAAAATAACAAAGAACAACAAAAAATTTAGCATTCGTTTTAAATAAGGGAAACCTTATTTATTTCGGTTACAACGCAAGTATAGGCTACGCTTCGTCTTCTTCATTTTGTTAATAATAGTTAGATGTTTAATAAATGCGAATTTTCCACTGTACTACTTTATGACTGATCTGTAATAATAATGAACCACAAACTATGATCGTTTTTGAAGGGGAAATACATTTTATTTGCGTGGCCATTTTGTTACTAAAACTTCAGTTTCATATATGTGAATATCTTAATGGTACTAGATTATTATGGGCCTATACAGTGGCAAATAAAATTGGTAAATAAAAAATACCATGGCACACCAAGCACTGAAATATAGAAATAAAACAGAATATGAAAAAAAGGCTTTTTTTTTTTCAATAGTTAAACTCGGTCGTCAGAATTGGTATTATGGCTTTATCAGACTGCACTTAACATTTTATGAAAATCAAGCTCAAATGGGGTTAATTGGTTTTTGACCAGCGAATGACGATCTGTGTTTTGTCTGTCATAAGAACAGCTGTATCTGAGGCATCGCATTATGTGCTTTCATCAACGTAAAAGTTATAACTTTTATTGTAGTTATATGGGTGTTTAGTTATTCTTGTCTTTAAATACAGCAAAATCTCATGATATAGAGATGAAGCTCTATATTCACAGGATATTTAAAACGTAGCCTACAAAAGTATATTGACTACAACTAGATGGCAAAAGTTAAGACTCTTCTCCGCTCTTCAAACACACAAAAAACATTAGCCTTTAGAGACAGTGTTTGAGTAAAGAAAATGCTCAGTTATTTATTCACCCTTGCATTGCGAACAAGCAAAGAACTGTCCCCAGTCTGTGCTCGCTGTGTGGCACTTCATTCGGTGAAAAAATCAGAAATGCGTTTTTGCGACATGTTGACTGGTATATTTGTAATCTTCAATGATGGATGCGGACGTGGTGACATCACGTGACAATTGTTGCATTCTGTCATTGTGTTTTTTCCAATGAATTTTAATGAATATTCAAATGAATAAAATTAGTTTTATTTCTTTGTTGTTACAAAATTTACATTTATTTATTTTTAACACCGCACCCCCAGCACCCCCATTTTTTCTTTAGCTCTGAATCAGCACCCCTACTTCCCACGGTAATGTGTAGAGCCCTTTGAAACGGCATTGAAACTGCACTTTGGACCTTCAACCTGTTGATCCCATTGACGTCCATTCCAAAAATCCTGGAATGTTTTCCTTAAAACCTCAAAAAACGTATTTTTGATTGAAGAAAGAAAGACATGAACAATCTGGATGACATGGGGGTAGTAAATTAGGAAATTTTAATTCAGGAGTGAAGTAAAGGGCTTGTACACCCAAAAATGAAAATTAGCACATTATTTACTCACCCTCCAGGCATCCTAGGTGTATATGACTTCCTTCTTTCAGATGAATCCAATTGTTATATTAAAATTGATCTATTTAAAAGTTTAAAAGTTATATTAAAAATCATCCTGGCTGTCCCAAGCTTTATCATGGCAATAGGCGGGTGTTTCATTTTAACAGTCCAAAACAAGTCCAATAAAGTGTATCCATCCATAATAAAAAGTGCCTCACATGGCTCCGGGGGATGAATAAAGGCCTCCTCCAGTGAATCGATGCATTTATAATATCCATATTTAAAACTTAATAATCACTTTAATCTAGCTTGCGCTAACTGGTCGCATGACTCTGGGCAGATGACATAAAGCAGGGGTCACCAGACGCAGTCCCGGAGGGCCGGTGTCCCTGCAGAGTTTAGCTCCAACCCTAATCAAATACACCTGAACACCTGGTCTTACTAGGTATACTTGAAACTTCCAGGCAGGTGTGTTGAGCAAAGTTACATATTCACCTAGGATGCCTAGAGGGGGAATAAATAATGGGCTAATTTTCATTTTTGGGTGAACTACCCCTTAATCCTTAAGACACACATAAACTGTACTGGATTTTTAAGAGATCAAATATGCAAAACAAAATATTTTTTTGAAAGGCAAAAAAAACTAAGGAATAACTGCTACATATTTCAAGTAGCAACAAACTGCTAGGTTCAACTCCACTATGTCTTCAACACAAACTGCTAAAGTCAAACTGCAGAACAGTATCATATTGTAAACATACATTACACACATCAATCGTTCTTCCTAGCCTGTAGCAATATTTCGAAAACACACTCCTCCCTCCAGAGCATAACTCTTCCCCCTTCCCTCTCGTCCACCTGCTTCATTATCTCTCTCGCCGCCTTTAGTCACTAAGGACCCATCTCTCTTCACCAACAACAAGGCTTCCCAGGTGAACCTGCAACTGCTTCTCCGTCTCTCTATGTATGTCCCTCTCTCTATCTGCACTCTTTAGATGCTATGAAATGGTCAGAGCCAGTTTACAACATTTCAACATTGATTTTTTTCCTTATAAAAATATTACACATAAACATTAAAAAATATATCAAAGATTAAACTTAATTTGATTTTGCCAATTTTCATAGCAGACTGCTGATTTGTTTTTTTCTACAATTGAAATAGCACAACAAACCAACTAAAACATTGTTTTGAAAAGGCACAGACAGACTCGCACACTAATGCTTGCAGAGACACCTGTTGTGCTCTTTCTAAAAATACCTATGACCACAACACCAGCCCTGGGAAGACTTTCACATCTATGCATTTGCTCGCTCACCTACACAGAATTCAGACTGATGGTAACAGACGGATATGAGAAACGCAGTGCTGTATTGTACTGTACTGAGATGATCCCACATATACAGTACAGCACAATGCACATGTACATGGCTTATGCTTATCAAAACTGTGATATCGAAGACCGCATTTACATTTACTAAAACATTCAGCCCATGCAAACTGGGGCAAAGGGTGATGTACATGAACACACAAGCTGTTTGATCATGAAAAAAGGCATCAGTAAAAAAGATGCATGTAGCAAATATTAGATTATAAAGTGCTCCACAGAAAACTAGTAAACAAAAAAAAAATAAATACACTTCGTATAAATGCCCTGCTGTACCTATACAGAACAGTATTTTACATCTCAATCAGATATCTGGAAAACCACTGACTAGAACCAAAGATTCGAATCTGCATAAGTATTTCCCTCCAAAAATCATTACCGCTGCATTTCATATCTGTCCTTTTAGGGTAAGTAAGTCTGTTCTCAGTAGGCTTCACACATGAATTACTGTTCATTTAGATAGCACTTAGATTACTTGTAACTAGAAATATTAGTAATTCATCTATAGAATAATCCTCCCCCATTCTATTCAGTAAATGATCAAGCAGCCTCATTAATATCTCAACCAGAAGGGCTAAACTGCATAATGCCTTTTGTAAACATACAATTCAGCTAAACTCAACTTCAGTGCCTCCAGTTTTTTTGTAAAGATTATCCTACAATTTTCAAATGCTAATTTACAATGTCAGTATGAGTGTGTCTTCTAGTTTTTTTTTTTGCAAAGAAGAGACCAATGTTAACCCATACTCAAATGCAGTTATGCATTAAGCATGATTCTAAAACAATTGTCCCTACTCTGAATCAGAGCTGCTGGGATTATTTCATTTGAATATCCCATTAGCATTTAAGGATGTATTTTGAATGGGAGTCAAACTGGCGTTCGCAATATAACTAACGTGTTGGAGGAAAAACCTATAGCTCAAATCAGAAACAAGTACAGCATTATGTACAATGAGCGGGTGTACCTGAAGGGTTTTACCCTGCATGGAGGAGTTTATTTTGTGGTTATGACTGGCTGACTGTACATTATTGTGCTTACATGAAATACTGATTTAAAATTATGATTACACTTGATTTTAAGGTGTCCTTGTTACAGTGTAATTATATGTTAGGGTTAGCATCAAGGTTTGATTTAGGGTTAGTTTCATGTAATCATGCATAATTTACTGTTTTTACTATAAGTAAGGCGGTGCCCTTTCAAAAGGTATTACTATGTACCATTTAGGTACCAAAATTTAGGTACAAAAAGGTGCTGCCCCAGTGACAAATTTTGTACCTTTCTTTCTGAGTGTGTACATAAAATGTGTAACAAAGACACTGTAAAAGTGCTACCAAAATTACAATTACACACTTATTGGTTTTTTATATACAAAAATATTTAAATAAAACATATTTTGATTGACCAATCATAGTCAAGCTTTCCAGAAAGATGTGTAATAATGAATTATTATTTTGTACATTTTATGACATTCCAATACAGTAAATACACATTTTACTGTATATTTATTGAAATATGTGACAGATACAGTATCTACACTACCAGTGATTTTTTGATGTTTTATTGTTAACGGTAAAGAAGTCTCTTCTGATCCAAATCACAGTAAAAAAACACAATTTTGAAATATTTCACTATTTGTTTGTGTTTTTAAAGCTGATTTATAGCATCATTACTCCAGTCACATGATCCTTCAGAAATAATTATAATATTCTAACTTGCTGCTCAAAAAAACTTATTATTATAATTTTTACTATAATTTTTTTCAGGTTCCTTTGATGAATAGAAAGTTCAGAAGAACAGCATTTATCTGAAATAGAAATCTTTTGTAACATTATTAATGTCTTTATTATCACTTTTGATCAATTTAAAGCATCCTTGCTAAACAAAAGTATTAATTTCTAAAATCTTATAGAAAATAATACCAAAACAATACTGACTCAAAGCTTTTGAATGATATAGTGTATAATGTTTAAAAAGCTTTTTACTTCAGATAAATACTTTTCTTTCAATTTTTTTCAAAAATTTACTCAACTGTTTTAAATATCGATAATAATAATACAAATGTTTCTTGATCAGCAAATCAGCATATGAGAATGATTTCTGAAGGATCACGTGACACTGAAGACTGGAGTAATGATGCTGAAAATGTAGCTTTGATCACAGGAATAAATGACATTTTAAAATATATTCAAATAGAAAGCAGTTATTTTATATAGTAAAAATATTTCAAAATTGTCTTGTTCTTGCTGTATTTTGGATCAAATAAACGCAGGTTTGGTGAGCAGAAGAGACTTCTTTAAAAAACATTAAAAAACCCTACTGTTCAAAAACTTTTGACTGGTAGCGTATATAAAAATAATGTGCAGTCCAGTGTTCTGGAAAATATGTGAACAATCAGGTCATTTCCAATCAGTACTAATCAATATAATAGCACTCGTTATAAGCTGAGCTCCATATCCGTAATCAAACATTGCAGCTGAATATAATGCTGCACAGCTGACATCTGCATATATCTGCAGGTGATCTGGGTGCCATAGTGGTTATCAGCACTGAAACATACAGAAGTGTCCTCAAAAGCTCTCAGTGTAGGGGCTGACTCACGCACATCTGTAGGAAATTATTATGTATTTTTTGATGATCCCTTACTTTTTGTTTATTGCAAGCCTTCTTCACAGCACCTGCTTTATTACTCTCAGAATGACTGAGAATGAGTCATCTGTGAAGCCAGTATGTTTGCATGAGTGCAGCAGTGAATGATTGTGTGTGTGTGAAAGAGAGAGGGAGAAATTCCCTAAGTTCAGAAGCTAAGCTAGGAGGATTTAACCTTACTCACTTAGTACTGGTCCTCTTTGCTCCCTCAGCTGATCTTCAACTCGTCTTCTGCCAGGTTTTTTAATTACTATTATACTCAAATATGCGTCAGTAAATATTAGTACAAGAGAACCTAGTCAAACAGCGCACAAAATCCCCTAGATGCCATCGGGTCTCTGTGGAGAAGTCCAAAGTGAGATGCTAAAGCGCAGAGATAAACATGATGTAACAGCAGGAGAGGCAAGTGATGACTGCCTTGATAGAGTGAAGAAGCTCGCCAGAGTGACAGAAGAGGAAGTCGCTTTTTAAAATTTTGAATTTGAATGTTTCGTACCACCTAATCAAAGCTGCGCACGCCACACAGCAAAACCGAAAACAGCAAGCTGTGCTCAAAGGTACTCACACCGGAAAACAGTTCAACTGACAAAACCATAAAGCATCACGCCTCAGAAGTTCTGTTAGTGTAGACTATATGACAGCGCATTATTCTTCTAACTTTATCATTCCTCACACACAAAGCAATAATAAGTGTTTTCAAACATTTCAGAGACACAAGTTAGACTTCAAGTTACTTAATTTATACTTGACGTTAAAAAGACTTGTGATGAGAAGTCGTGTTCGCCTCAGGAGGTAACCATAGCAACAGTACACGACTCGTGTACTTTTCGTGAGAATCAACATCCGACGAAACATTGACAAAACCTAAACACAGCCATTGTTCACCACTTGACTCAGGTATATAAAAATACGTTTTGATTTGAAAAACTTTAAAGATAGTTAAAGAAATATGATTAATCCATAATAACGATAAAAAATGGTAATAAACCCAAATAAAATATAGATAATAAATAGGCTAACGCTAAATGTTTTTGTCTCTCTCTGAAAAACAATGGAATTAAACGCATTAGGTTTGTATGACACTAACCTGGGATGCGTGCTGAAGCATGAAACAAACACTTGCAAGTTTTCCCTTACTTCCATAAATTGTAGGCATGTTGAGGTCGATTGTTCAGTTGTCCATTTTGGCAGGTACAGAAGCGCGGCACCGCGCACCGCATGAGAAGGAGCGTCAACAGGTCACGCATCAGAGGCACGGTCGGTGTTTCTGTGGAAGCACGCGATGGGCGGAGGCTGATGGAGCTACCGAGGCTCGGCGTTGTCACCTAAACATCGCGTCAGAGCGCTATGACGGGGATGAACGGAGATGCTCGTAGAAACACTCCTGCGTAAGCAAGCGGGGAGGAGGGAAACAGAGTCACCGAGAAACTGAAGCATGAATTCCACTGGGAAAGTAAAACAAAAAGTAAAAATCTATATCTATCTATCTATCTATCTATCTATCTATCTATCTATCTATCTATCTATCTATCTTCTACATCATTGGTGATTTTAACAAAGCAAACACAGATTTCTTAAAATATACAATAGGCTATATAGAGCTTAGCCCATATTTGTTATGACGAATGAAGTGTGGAATGCAACTTTTCCACAGAAAAGGATTAGGCAATTTTCTGATGTGTCTGAATATGTGCTGAGACAGATACTCACTGCTAACTCCCAGATCTGTACAGCTCCCCAGACATTGCTTGATACATTTCACTGAAAAATAAATAGCTTTTTTTTTTTTTTACCAGCTTTAAGTATATAAATGCTTCATGAAAGCAAGGAGACGACATGTACTTTCTCTGTATGTGAGCTGATTTTTCATTCTTTTGTAGTCACGTAGAAAAAAAAGGAACATGAGTGCAGTGTGGGATTTGTTTGTGTCTGTGTGAAACTTGCTACAACTATTCCTGAAATCTGACACAGACAGCATTGTCCACTAGAAACATTACGAAAGTAAGAATCCCACAATTACTTATTTCCTACACCTTCTAGCCATGTTGCTAAAAATGTTAAAAATATGTATTAGGTTTGCACTGGGTGTGCCATGATGCCATTGGTTTGTAGGGCGTAGTTTTCTGTCTTACTTGCCCAAGCCAAGAAGAGTCAACCCTCTGATCTCTATGATACTGAGGCTCGATTTGGCTCAGGTTGCTGCTTCATTGTTAAAGGATTAGTTCACTTCCAGAATAAAAAAATCCTTATAATTACTAACCCATTTGTCATCCAAGATGTTAATATCTTTCTTTCTTCAGTTGAAAAGAAATTAATGTTTATGGAGAAAACATTTCAGTATAGTGGACTTCAGTGGGGATCAACAGGTTGAAGATCCAAATTGCCGTTTTAATGCAGCTTCAATGGGCTCTACAGGATCTTAGTCGAGGAAGAAAGGTCTTATCTAGTGAAACGATCCATCAATTTCTTAAAAAAATTAAGATTAATATACTTTTTAACCACAAATGCTTGTCTTGCAGTAGTTTGACCTCATGCATAAGCAGAAGTACCAATCCAGTGTTTCAAAGCGAACGTGCAAATAAAGTCAAACGCCCTTTACAAAAAATGTAAAACAACGTCAGACGATTTGAAAGTTGGAGGAAAAAATGATGGAGTTAGAGCCGTACCCTACCCTTTTGAACCAAAGTAGAACTAATTGCGTGTGACTTTTCCAACGTGATTATGTAATTTTTGGTCTCAGAAGCGCATTGCAGAGCTAATGCAAAATGAGCATTTGTGGTTAAAAAGTATATAATTTTTTTTTTTTCTTAGAAAGTGGCCGATCGTTTTGCTGTGAATAAGACTCTTATTCTTCGGCTGGGATCGTGTAGAGCCCTTTGAAGCTGCATAGAAACTGCAATTTGGACCTTTAAACCTGATCCCCATTGAAGTCCACTATATGGAGAAAAATCCTGGAATGTTTCTTTTTGACTGAAGAAAGAAAGACATGAACATCTTGGATGACATGGGGGTGAGTAAATTATCAAGAATTTTTTATTCTGGAAGTGAACTAATCCTTTAAGTCTAAGTGACATTTTCATCTGTTATATTGTGCACCAGATGAAACTTAGTCTGATCACTAAGAACAGTAATAATTTAACAATCAAGCTGTAAGATTTAAGGTGATCTGCAACTCATCTTGCACAAACAGTGTTTGTCTGCATGGTAGTTACAGGAATGCCCCAGATGTACTGCTGATCCTTCTCTCTCACAGTTGTGGTTTCATTACTCAGAGCGCTCTTCTTATGACCTCTCAGTCATTACTCACCCTCTTGAAGAGATAGCCACACCTGGAGGAAGAAAATAATCAAAAATAGATTGAAACCGAGAAAGCACAAGCACTGTGAGTGAGAGAGGCACTGTGAGAGAAAGATAGCAAAAAAATATTATAGCATGCAGTATTAACAAAACAGAAGTGGAAAAATTGGACTAAAATGAATCAGTGAAGCTGGTTTGAATTTAAAGTACTTACAAGCTTTTGACAAAAGAATATGCTTGTGTTTAAGAGTTTATTGACGAATGAATATGCATCTGAGGTGTACAGGCAGAATTAGCCTCTTTGTCTTTTAAATATTTAGTATTGCATTTACATTTAAAAGAGAAGTCCACTTCCAGAACAAAAATTGACAGATGCAAATGCATTCACCCCCCTTGTTATCTAAGATGTGCATGTCTTTCTTTCTTCAGCCGTAAAGAAATGATGTTTTCTGAGGGAAACATTTCAGCATTTTTTATGGTGCCCGAGTTTGAACTTCCAAAATGCAGTTTAAATGCGGCTTCAAACGATCCCAAACGCAGTTAAAAATTATCCCAGTTGAGGAAGAAGGGTCTTATCTAGCGAAACGATCGGTTATTTTCACAAAAATAATACAATTTAAATACTTTTAATCTCAAATGCTCGTCTTGTCTCGCTCTCTGGTTCAAAACAGTTAGGGTATGTCGGAAAACTCCAATCGTATTTTCTCCCTCAACTTTAAAAATCATTTAAAAAATCATCCTACATTGCTGCAGAAGTACCGACCCAGTCTTTGCAAAGTGGACATGCAAATAAGATCAAACACCCTTAACAAAAAAGGTAAAACAGCGATATAGGACGATTTTGAAGTTATGGGAGAACATGAGATGGGATTTTTCCGACATACCCTAACTCTCATGAACTGGAAAAAAACGTTCAGGCAGAGTAAGACAAGACGGGCGTTTGATATTAAAAAAGTATATAAATTGTATTATTTTTATGAAAATAACCAATTGTTTTGCTAGATAAGACCCTTCTTACTCAGCTGGGATCGTTTACAGCCGCATTTAAACTGCATTTTGGAAGTTCAAACTCGGGGCACCATGTAAGTCCACTATACGGAAAAGAATCCTAAAATGTTTTCCTCAAAAAACATAATTTCTTTACGACTAAAGAAAGAAAGACATGAACATCTGGCATGACAAGGGGTAATTTTTGTTCTGGAGGTGGACTTCTCCTTTAATGCAGAACCATTGAGATGGCAATAAAATATAGACTGTTCTCTTTACCTCATATAGACTGCTTATTATTTAACAACACTCTTTACCTCAGATGGTGTAAGATGGTGGCATTAATGTATTTTACAAGCAGACATACTGCTTGTAATTTTTTTAATAGGCAACAAGAAATAAAAAGTACCAGAATGGGTAAGACAGAACACTTAAACGTAAAATTAAATCAAAATGTTTAAAGAAATTAAAAAGGGGCGAGTGTCCACCTAGAGAGTTCTCTGGGAGGAAATATAGCAAGGGCATCCTTGGTTACAGCTACTAGAGATGGTGGGTCTAGGGGATTGTGGGTAGTCCCATGGCAGGCCTGTTAAGACATGATGTTCTGCCCTCCCATCCACAGAGGGGTTGCTTCTCTCCTTCGGTTGACTCTTGAGACAAGCACTGAACCTCCACCGGTATCCATGGTGACCCACTGGGAACTCAGATTCCTCTAGGTAGCTAGCCAGATGATTCAGGAGGGAGCAAGAGTGATGGTAAACTGGTGGTTTATGCTGTCTATCCAATTTGACTAGTGAACATAGTTTTGAATTTTAATAAACATTTCAGTTCTACTATTCACGCTCATGCTGATCTAGATTATACTTTGTTACTCTGACTGTAACTCTGCCGGTTTATTGTTATGAGTGAATCAGAGCTTGTTCATCAAAATTTGTCACTAAAGTTGTTATGATTCTTCATTGTCATTGGCACAGGGTCACAGTTTACACTGTACGTCTAATTTCCTCGAACCTTAGCAAGAATTGAAATTTAGAAAATAAAAATATGGTAATTTGTAGCAGGAAAATGCATAACTAAATATACAGTGGAGATCCAAATTAGAGAACTATCTATAAAACTCAGATTTTTTCAGTAACCACTGTAGCACAAAAGAAAATTACAACTGTAATGGTTACAGCAGTCAGAAATTAGTAGGAAGTGTAGAGGACTTTGCTTGTATGACTCCAGCACATCTGTGGCCAAGGACACCACTAATTTATTACACACTGCAGAATTTTCTTGGCCCTAACTTTATTGCTAAGGATCTTCCAGAGATTTTTAGTCGGGTTTAGTTCGGGGCTTTGGGCTGGCCGTTTCATTATTTCAGTATTCTTCGCTTTAAGGAACTGCTTTACCTGTTTTGCAGTGTGACAGGGGCATTGTCTCGCATGAACATAGCAGGCTGATTGGGAGATGAATGAAGAGAAGGAACTGCATGTTGGTGAAGGAGGTTCTGATAAACATTGGCATTCACTCTGCCTTGTGTCTATATAACAGGCCCAACTCCTTCTGCAGAAAACATCCCCCAAAACATGACACTTCTTCCTCCACCTTTCACTGGTTCTTATGCACTTGTACTTCAGACTTTCCTCAGTTTGACGACAAACAAAATGTTTCCCAGATTCCCAAACAAAATGTTTCTCAGAAATGAGAGGTTTGGTCACTACAGAGAGCACTTTTAGTCTTCCTCTCAAACATGCTGAGGCAGATCCTTACGCTGTCCAGCACTGAATTGGCAAGCAATTCCAGCTGCAGTGTTGAACCGATTCCCCATTGAGAATCTCTGCATTATGCTGTCTTCTTGTGCATTTGTTGTGGATGACCAGCCTTTTTGAGGGACTTGAATGAATTAGCGTCACTGTAAATCTGCAATATTTGAGACATCACAGATTTGGAATAACCAGCTTCTCTTGGAATGGCTGAAAGTGTCATCCCTTTGGCCTTCATCTGGACAATCTCCTGTCACAGGGTTTCAGTCACACTGACCCACATTAATCTCAGTGAAAATTGGTGGAATGCTGCCAGTTAATTAGGGTTTGTCATATTATAAGAAAAATTGGCAGCAGATGCCAGATTATGTATAGTACCTGTACGTTTTCTCTAATTTTGATCAGTTCTTTTTCAAATATCTAATTTAAGTTTTTTATACTGCGCTACAGAATACAATCAATTTATGATATATGCTTAAAAACTGCCCTTACTCCTGTTAGGATAACTTCAAATAGGACTAAGAAATTATAGGTTGTTCTCTAATTTGGATCTCCACTGTATGTACTCTGTTTTTTGTATAAAAGATATGGAAGTGTATGGTAATGTATTTTTCAACATAACAATATAATGAGATGTATGTGCAATATATTCTCAGCTTGTAGTGCAAGTTGTATAATGTATGATTAAAGGTCTAAGTTGTGCAATAGGAAGATGGCCTTTGGATGGAAAGCTATTATAGTGTTTAGTGGGTGGGATTAGAGGGGAAGAGGTGATAGGTGAGAATCATTTATAAGGCTTGGTGGCTT
Organism: Labeo calbasu; assembly: GCA_019740295.1. Taxonomy (NCBI): domain Eukaryota; kingdom Metazoa; phylum Chordata; class Actinopteri; order Cypriniformes; family Cyprinidae; genus Labeo; species Labeo calbasu. The sequence goes on along the minus strand of JAHKKF010516291.1, from coordinate 8,974 downwards.
GTGGGAAATTCTCAAGTTAGTAATTGCTAAGTCACTGGGGTTTATTTGTAGCAATACCCAAAAATACATTGTATGGGTCAAAATTATTGATTTTTGTTTTTTGCCAAAAATCATTGGGATATTAAGTAAAGATCATGTTCCATTAAGATATTTTGTAAAATTCCTACTGTAAATATATCAAAACTTAATTTTTGATTAGTAATATGCAATGTTAAGAACTTTATTTGGACAACTTTAAAGGTGATTTTCTCAA
>JAHKKF010516290.1:0-34786 GCA_019740295.1 Labeo calbasu | reverse complement strand
AAGCATAATAAGATATGAATGATTTAAAATAATTATTAAAAATGATTATAATAAGGAGAAAAATTAATTATATTGCAGATTGGACTCCGTTTCACATACTATTCTTTAAAAAACAGAAGGCCAGAAAGCAACATGCTAGTATTGCTTCGTGTACAGCCAGCCATCCTCATGTTTACAGAGAGCTTTAGCTCCATCTGTCGGTGTTTTTTGGTAGTGAGTGTATGTGAGAGAGAAACAGAGAAGCGATGAGGTAACGGACGGTCTGTATCATTACCTTGACATCAGCTTTGAAGGCTTGATAATTTTGAACATCTTTAATAACGCGGAAAGATTTAGTCTTCTGCCAGGTAGGACTGTATGACTGCATCACTGTGTTGGTGTGTGTTTAACGTACTTAAGTTCTTTACTATCACAAGCGATCATGTTCATTTCTTCTCGGCGTGTAACGTTATTTATTTTTCTATTTGCCTCTTCACCAAGTTTATTTGGTGCTGATTATTTAACTGAATCTTGATGTCGGGGTCATTTAAAGCCATTTCTTTTAGTCTTTTAGCACTTAGGCTGCAGCGGCCTGTAATGCATGAAAACCAATAGAGATTGATGAGTTAGACGTTGAATGAGTTAAAACTTAATTAAACTAAGTTAAAATGCAATGTCTTGAGTACTAATAGCAATATAATTATGTTTTAAGCATGTTATGTTAATGACAGTGATCTTAGCTCTCTGTGGACTATATTTCTTTACGTCAGGCGATGGTTTGTTTTGTTAGCAAATAGCTAACTGTATCTTGATACGCTGGGATCTTGAAACAGCCTAGTTTGCACTGTATTTGTGTGGTACTCTAACGAATATCATTAAATTACTTTTGTACACGTCCAAAAACATAAGTACTTGTTTGTATTATAAGCATATTTTGTATCACATTGATAATATCTCTCACAGCTGACGGAGAAACGACAGTCCTTCGCTTAAGACCAGAGGACCAAAGCAGCACCATGAACTGTGACATTGATGGTAAATATCACCCACAGTTTGGTATGTTTTATATTTATATATATATATTTTATATTTTAAATATGAGTTTCTTCAGTTTAAATCGCTTTGGAACGATTTTAAATGTATATGTGTATCTTTTTAGGAGATATGGAGAATCAGGTTGAGCAGGAGGAGAAGACGAGACTTATAAACCAAGTGTTGGAGCTTCAGCACACACTTGAAGGTTTAAAAGTCTTTGAACATACATTTTTTTTAAAGAACTACTGGTTAACTGTTGCTGTTTTGTTTTATACCTGAATATACACCCCCTCATGTTTCTGTTTTTCCTCTAGCCTTCTCCTCTGATACACTCAGACACTAAATGGCTGCCGGAAAAAGCTAAGTGATGCACTCTAATGTGTTTTGTCTGTTTCCATTAGATCTCTCTGCGCGTGTGGACGCAGTGAAAGAGGAGAACCTTAAGCTCAAATCGGAGAACCAGGTTCTCGGGCAGTACATCGAGAACCTCATGTCCGCCTCCAGCGTGTTTCAGACCACCGACACTAAAAGCAAACGGAAATAAGTGAACGTGTGGATCACATAATCCGTCATGTCCTCCTTCCGGCATTCAAACTACTAGCCCATACATATAAGCCGCTGTTTGTTTTGTATTTATTTTGTTGTATATAATTTTTCTGATGCATCTCTCAGCATGGTTTGGGTAATACTTGAATGGACTCAGCTGCTGCCTCTCCCTGTCAGCTAACTGTGTTACAAGATATAAAAGGATGCATGATGCAGTTTGTGATCAGATACTTACAGTACCACTCCTGTATAATTCATTTAGCAGGTACATAACCAATCTCAGACCCTCTCAACCTTTTTAAATACAAGACAGCCAATGTCTGGTTTGGAAGAGGTCTTAAAATACACTTATGCTGAATTTCAGCTTTTTTTGGCCTTCCACGACTAACATTTACAGTACAGATTGAACACAGATATGTTCTCTTGAAAGTGCATGAGATCTCATAACCCATAACTAAAGTGCATGACCTAAAAGGTTAAGGATGGATAACCTAAATTAGTCCTCCCTCACTTGGCATGTGACTTTTCTAGTTTGAACCGAGTTTATTGGCAATAATCTCAACAAAGGTTGCTCAGCTGGTGCAGAAAGTATGCCGTTCCTGTAATTTACTGACCCATTGGTTTAAATGAAGTACCTCCTCGGTATGTTACATTATAAGAGGCCTTTGATTCACTGAATGACATTTACTCACTTTCATACTTGGATTTATCTTAAAAGGTCTGACTTGTGCACAAACCCGACGTCTCTTGAGCAGGATCAATAGATTGAAACCTGCTCGCAGTGTAAACCGCAGCATTGTGTTGGAGAGTTTGCTGTTCATGGTCGTGTCCTTTGGATTGAGGGACTTAAAATGGATGAAATAAATGGATTTTAGCTTTTACTGCTTTCAAAGACTGAAGTGAGGTTGAGTCTGCTGAGTGATATTGATCTGATTGCTCCAAAGTGTCTGCTTGAGCGGCATTTATGAGGACGGATGCTCTGCTCTGCGCTCAGAGTTTGCTGATGTGAAATTTCACTTACTATGAATTATTGACATGACACTGAAGCATCTGCCACTACATACCCAAGCTGTTTAATATTATTTTTGTGAAACTTTTCATTCATGTAATTTATGTTCGCAAGCACCCAATGTAAAGTACTGCCTGTTCTCAAAGTGTACATTTTATTTTGTTACAATTATGCCTTTAATAAAATACTTTGCCTTTGCACAAACAAGTCAGCGATGCACAGAAATTTATAGTAAATATTTATTTTCAAGAGCAATGAACAGTTTGCAAACATGTAAACAAAAGGCTCTTCTTGTAAGGCTGAACACATAACCTAAAAAAAGCAGAAAAACAAAACTGTTCATCACTTGAAAAACAACCTGTCTGCTTCCAAAGCTGAATGGTTTCATACACGGTGGTCAGTTTTCAGTGTGCTTATGTTTGGGTCTGCAGTTAGAGAGTGTCAGTGATCAGCTTAGACCGTGCGTAACGACTTTCTTCGATGCCAAAAAGCAATACTGATTTGCATTCCTAGCACTTCGCTGACCTAGATGTTTGTTGAAGACAGCTCCTGGTCTCCTGGAGCTCTTCTCCAGAGCCTGCTAACAGTGGTAATGACAGTAGAATGTGAGATTAAAAAGTCCTATGTCTAAACTCAATTGCATCATATTTCAAACAAGATACAAACAATAAATACGATCAGAGCGATTTGATCATGTTAAAATGCTCATAACTTAAAAACAAAGAACTGAACCCTTTTTAATAACTTAAACTGAAACGTTGAGGTGATCATAAACTAGTTTATCTTTCTAAAATATCCATTTTACATTTCCCTTCACAGTAGTGTTACTATTCAGGAAACACCGGCTCAGTACAACTCTTTGAATACTAATCTAAAAAGGAAAAAGTAGGAAAAACTTGGAGCTAAAACTCAGCAGGTCTGACTTTTGTATCTAAATCCCAACGGTAACCGATAAGAACTAAGCGGAAGACTGAAAGAGGGAGGTGAGGTTCGTCGGATGAAGGATGACCTCTTCAGGAAAGCGGCTAGGTTTGCCGTTTTTTGCATGCTGAAGGGCATAATGCCGAAAGCATGCAGCAAAAAGAGGCAAAGGAACGAGAGAAGGGAGGAAGAAACGCAGGGAGAATGTGGGTTTTCAGTCCTTCCGTACTCTTCGCTTTCTCACAGCTTTAGTTTCTTCTCCTGTGCTCTGAATTCCTTCGTCGGCGTCCTTCATCTGCAAAGACCCAAAACTGTCAGTCTAACAACAATCAGTGGATTTAGATAATCAGTACAAACGGAAATCTCGGTCGAGATTCAAAAACATGGCACAATCACACTGTTTCTTTAGAGGGGACAGCAGATGCAAATTCACTTTTACAAGGTGTTTGCATGTAAATGTGTGTTAGCAGTGTGTGGACACAGCCACTCTACAATGATAAAAATCCATTCATTCCTTTTTTCTTTCATCCCCCAAAAACCTAAACGGTCTTTATCAAGCCATTTTGATTTTCTGAGCAGTATGATGTTATATTTTTCAGGCCCCGTCTACGACTGCTGACAGATTGTCCTGTATTTGCATATTTCCGCTCTTAGCCGGTTGTACGCTGTCGCCATTTTCTCCACACTCGAGCAGCTGTAGCGAACAACGTCTCGTAAGCAATAAAGGTGTTCTTTGATAGTAGTGTGCCACCAAATAGACAAAAAAAAAAGAGAAGAAAAGGGTGGAGTGAGCGGTAGCTCATTATCATTTAAAGAGACATGCACCGAAATGGGTCACTGAACAGAGCTGTTCTTGACAAGGTGAAAAGGTTTTGTTTTACACGACCATTGAGGAATTTTTGTAGGGATACATGGGTAAAATCATGGGTATGTTTTGATTTAAAGGTCAGAAGCTATACCTTACATGAATTAAAAAAATAAAAATGAAAAATAAACATGACACTTTATATATATATTTTATATATTCTAATTGACTTATTAGTGTGTAATATGTTGTAAAAAATTTTCAGAATTTTCTTTTGCTTTAGACCATCCACAAATGGTAAGGTTACCACTTTTTCAGAGAAAAAAAATGCAGCGATGGATATATAGTTTATTTATAGTTATTTTTAAAGCTTTAATGTACTGTCACTATAAAAGAACTTGATTATTGTTTATTTAATTCCAACAAATAAGTTCTTGTTAAAAACTAACCAAAATACCGAAAACTATACCACAAATACATAATATATCAGTATCAGCATCGGCCAGTATAAGTTGAAAAATATTGGCATATCGGATATCGGCAAAAATCCAATATCGTGCATCCCTAGTAGTTTGCAGACATTTCATGAAGACCCTAAAAAAAAAAATCATACTAACTTGTGGAAAACAGGTATCCAATGCCCCCTTAAAACACTGTGACCATTCTTTATATTTCAAACAGGTTATGTCTAACTGTATTAACACTTATTTCAGATGTACGCACTTACAAATGTCACATAAAAACACCATGATTGATCATTTTACATGTTGTTCAAAGTGTCTTTGTGATTTCCGTGATAAGAAAAACTGACGGAATTGTGGAATCCATTCTTAAAAATGTAATTTACAGTATAATGCTCAATGTCACAGAATTTAGTATATTTTGGATGAATAAATCAAAGATGAGTCTGTGTGAATATTTAAGTGCATAAAGACGGATTTAAAAATCACATATGAAGACCTTTTTAAAATTTCAAAAATTTTGTTTAATCTTTAAAATGGAATCTAAAAAAATTTAAATAGAATTTGGGAAAATAATAAAAGAAAAATGTAACAAATTAAAAATAAATTAAACCACTTTAAAAATGTAAAAAACCCCAAAAAAACAACAACAACACCTCAACAAAAAACAGTGGTTTGCTTGCAATGTCTTTAATTGGTTCTAAATAATTTAAAAAAATCTGTCAATATCAGTGCAACACTACAGTTTATAGTGCTTTGAAGTGCCTACACTTCTGAATGCAAAATATGTGATAATATTTTAGTCAGAATTATTGTGTTTCGCATTCCAATCAGTTCCATCTATTTGACTCACATGTGTGCGCCGGCACTTGCTCATTGAAGTCTGCGAAGTTAAATGCAGACTCACTTGCTGTCAGGATGATCCTTTATGCAAAATATAAGTACTTGTCCAAATTTGTAACATTTACAGATATATAGTATATCAGTATATAGCCATAAGATGTATGTTGTGTGGTGAGGCAAACAAATATCAAACACATTAAACCACACACATATTTCACAGTAGGGCAGGAAGTGTTTTTGCAACATCAAAGTACAGCGATATGAACGATAATGTCAAATCACAGAGGGGAAACCTGGAGTTTGAAATTACGTTTTATACACAGTGATGTTCCACACATGCAGTAAAACAACACTATACTGTGTGTGTTAAGACCCATACCAAAATTATTCGATGTTAATGCATGTACACTGCCCTCCAAAAGTTTGGAAACACCCCTGGCAAACTGGTTTTGGACGATATGAGCATAAATCCTTATAATTTTTTGGTGCAAATACATTAAAATAACCTGACATTATCATTGAAGACCACCAATAATAATTTTCATTTTGATTACATAATAACGGCAATATATACATGTCAAAGTCAGACATGCCCCTTGCCAGTTGTGATGCCTGGTTACTAATTTAAACTTGGCCCAGGTTTTTAAAATATTTTTGGGTCAGCACACCTTAATAGCTTCAACAACTGATTGCCAATTAAGTTTAGAATACAATGAAATTAGGCCCAGATTATGCAGAGCTGTATTAGCTGCTAATGATGGATATTTTGAATTGAAAATTAAATTTTTTTCTATGTATAAACTGTTAATGTAATAAAATATGTTTTCGTAGTTTGTGTTGCCCCTTATCAGTGCAAATCACAAATTAAAAAGGATTCATGCCAATATTGTCCAAAACCCCACTTTTCTAGGGCGTTTCCAAATTTTTGGAGGGCAGTATATCATTACATCCCTACTGGCCACAGAAGACTAAGAATCAATGCAAAATTGCTTACTTCATCCTCTGAGGGTGTGTCATTTGGCTTACTGGCCTCTTCCTCCTCTTCCTCATCCTCTGTATCTCCTCCATCTTTTCCATTGTCCTTGTCTATCCCGTCCCCATTCTCATTACCTGAAAAGGGAATCACAAAAGAAGGAAATTACGTTTAACATCTACCCTGAAAAAGTACTTAAACAGCAAACAAGGATAAATCATTTTACAAACCAGTAGCTTCAGTAGCTTCCTCTGCTTTAGCATCCTCTTCATTTTTTCCTTTCTCCACCTCCTCTTCCTCCTCCTCCTCTTCTTCTTCTTCTTCTTCTGCTACCTCCTCTGGTTCAGCTTTGGGCTGATCAATTTTCTTGTATACATAGTCATCATCTGACTTCTGCAATAGATGTACAAGTGTGTGAGTTGAGAATTTTTAAGATCCAGTTGGCCAAGATGACCTGACCATGACGGGCTCAAAGTAAAGAAGCATTAAGATGAAGACGTGCATCATCCTGTTCATAACTGGTGACAAACCTGTGGAATGCTACAGGACAGGTCACTGATTGTCTGTTGCTATGCTACTAATGATAAATACTTATTAAGAGGATTTTGTACTTGCAAGCTAATCCTAAACACCCTAATCTTTAGCAATATAGCAAATGGGGTTGGCATGGCATAAACCAGACTTATCAACTGTGTTATGCTCAGAAAAAAGCTAGCTGTAATGAGGTCTGCTTATGTGGATCTCATCACACAGCAAGAAACAAATACTGCATTTAAACAGGGATTCTCCAACTAAGCTTGAGTATAACAGTCATGGCCACATACAGGGTTTCAGAAATATTTACTGAGGTCAAAAAACCCAGCTTTCTTGGGGAGTTTGGAGGCATTAGGAYCTCTGGAAAAAGATTGATTTCCCTAATATACATMTGTGCATTTTAAGAGATACTTCATTCAAAAATCCCTTTAAACTAAGAGATGAGACCAGGCATAAACATATCAGTATACGGTAGACTTTTTTTTTTTTTTATAGGGCGGCTTAATGCTAATCACAACCTATAAACACACTTTTCAAAGCCACATGTTTTACCACATTTTAGTTTACGTCTGAGGATAAGTGAATTTAGAGAAAGGCTATCAGGAAAGTTGATTAAATTCATGCACAACAAACACAAGAATTTATTCTTGAGAGCTTTCTGACTCTGCATAGACTAATTACCATGTTCAATGCCCAGAAAGGTAGTAAGGATATTGATAAAATTGTCCATGTAACATCAGTGGTTCAACCGTTAAACCATTTTCTTTGCGCGCACAAAGTATTCTCGTAGCTTTATAAAATTACGGTTGAACCACTGATGTCACATGGACTATTTTAATTATGTCCTTACTACTTTTCTGTGCCTTGAACATGTCAGTTGCATTGCTGTCTATGTAGGATCAGAAAGCTTTCGGATTTCATCAATAACATCTAAATTTGTGTTCTAAAGATGAAAAAAGGTCTTACGGGTTTGGAACAACATGAGGATGAGTAATTAATGACAAACTGTTCATTTTTGGGTGAACTGTCCATTTAATATGCTCTGGTTGACTTATTTGCATCTCACTTTTGGCCAAAACACCACGCTGGAATTTACACTCAGTTTCTGTAAAAAGTAATGGCACTGCTTTCTTTGACTTGATTAGCCATATTAGGCATTTTGACATTTGACAGCACTGATATGCTGCTTAGTGTTATCTTGGCATTGTACAATATCTTCAGCTATTATTAGCCAATTATTTCCAGACCTCTGGGGCCTCAATGGTGGGTACAGCTATGAACACGGTACCTCTTTTCTAGATCCTTATTAAAAAATAATTATAAAACTGAAAAATCGATTTTGGATGTTTTGATTGTTCAATATAGCATTTCAGCCCTTTTTGAAAATAACATACTGTACAAAACAGTCAAAAAATGCCTTGCTTAAAAAAATTGGATTGAATTTCCAGAATTACCAGCTCTTTCCAGACAAATGAAACGAAACAAAACAAAACACTAAACAAAAGGTTTTAAGAAAGCTCTGTAAAGCCACATCTCTGTGCTAGCTCGCACTGTATGTTCTAGCACATTTTGGCTCGGTGTCTTTCAGCAGTTCTCCTCAGGAGTCCTCATTTGTAAATCGCTTTGAATAAAAGCGACTTTTAAATGTATACATGTAAAATGTAAATGCAATGCAAATGTGTACAGTTAACTGTGCATGTGTGTAGGCAGAGTGTTTGTTTAATTCTGCTTCTCTTGTTATCCGCTTTGATTATGGTTATACGGAAGAGATCCTTTCTGTTGTGATGAAAACAGATTATGTAATGAATCATTACGCTGTACCCACACATCTATATGATTCACAGCCTAAATATAGCTGTACTTCAGGCCTGCTATATCAAGTGTTTTATTTTGCATTCACTAGGATCTCCTCTGTGGGGTTAGGACTTACCTTTGGCCAACAAAAGAGCACAGCCAGTCCAATAGGCAAACCAACGGTAAGGATGTAAACCACCCACAGCCAGGGCCTCTCTTCTGCAGCCAGTGCCAACTGACTCAACACTCCAGGCTAAGATAGAAAGAGACAGTCTGAGTATGTCAACCAAACGGAAGCCCAATGAGCAATAATGCCCAGAGCAAAGCATGGGTGAGAGGCAGAGGCATACCTCATTGGCACTAGCCACCAGTTTTTTGAGTCCCCAGCTGTCTGCAGCCCAGCGGTCCGCCACTTCTTTTTCCGAGGTAATAATGAAATTGTCAAAGTAAATGTCAGAGGTCATAGACCACAGCTCCAGACCCACAGCTCTGAATGACTCCATCCTAAACGGGTGAAGATCCTCAAAGTAGTCAGGGTTTGCAATCTTCCTTGGACTCCACACACCCTGTAAACAAAGACGCAAAGCTGATGATCAAAGCTGAAGATCTCTGGTCATTGTATCCAACTCATTCATTTAAAAATATAAATAAAATCGAAAATTAGATTATAGCAAAGACAAGCTGTGTGGCATTTTATTGTACTGAATAAAATATGGGCTCTTCAGCAAGATTTCCAGATTGCACATGTCAATACCTGGTAGTTGGGGTTGTCTATGAGAGGAGCTTTCCATTTTCCCTTATACTGTGGATTATTGATCATGGGCGGCTTCCATTCACCACAGCCAGGAGCAGATGAACATGCTGGATTTGGCACTTGAGGGGCCTCCCATTCTCCATCCATTTCTTCATCCCTGAGAGAGACAAGGGTGAAGAGAATATTGCTGACAAGGTGCTATAAAAGGATGAAATACAGCTAAAATGAAAGCATAGGGTATTACATAGTGTACTAAAGAAGATTGTCTGCCATTTCTACCAGATAAAGGGAGGCATATTATATAATTCATGGAATAATTGCATAATAATAACATACTTGGCATTGTACAAAATTTACAGCACCCAAGATAACTGCCTTTCTCTGAGCTGCCTCAGGGGTCTAATGTCAAAATGATCGAGATGGCCAATCAAATCAAAAAAGGCGAAAATCAAAGATTTTTCTGTTCATAAAGGCTGAGCATGAATTCATGCACAATGCTTTTATTTTAATGGTAAATGTGTGTAGCTATATCATATTTGATGACTGTGTTACAATAGAAATGTTTAACAAACGATAGTAATATCCAGGGATGAAACTACTCAACATTTGTCAAATTTCACCAGTTTGAATTGCAAATATGATAAATGCATATAACTAAATGTGATAAGACCAAAAACATCACTGAAGCAGTTTTCAACATTTTATGCATATGAATGTGTGCACATTGTAAATGTTTATTTAAAAGTGAAAATTCATTTACAGAAAATGAAATTAGTGAAACGTAAAAAAGTTTCCATCCTCAGGGCTACACTAGGACATGGTAAAATGTGGCTTTGACCTATAAAGTGTGTTTATAGGTTGTGGTTAGGACAGTCATTTAGCCTATTCAAATAAAATATTATTTGCAAATAGTTTAAATGCATTACTTTACAATAAATTGTACTTCTTGAACTTTATATTTGTCTCTTTCTTTATTCTCTTAATTTTCTCTTTTTAACAAGAAAACCCCCAAAGTCTCCAAACTAGGGCTGTCAAGGGATTAATCGTGAATAACTGCATCCAAAATAAAAGTTTGTGTATATGTTTTAAATATATGCATGTGTGTATTTATATATACATAATTATATATATGTAGCACACACACATATATTATGTAAACACAAGCCTGGTTTCACAGACTAAGCCAGAATTAGACCATAGCTCAATTAGGACATTTAAGTCATTTTTATAAATGTGCCTTAGAAAAAACATTACTCGTGTACATCTTGAAACAAAACAAAGGCACTGATATATTTTAAGATCAGTCAGTGCAAGGCTCTTTCTGTTGAAACGGCTCATACTTACATTTTAGTCTTGGACTAGGTTTAAGCCATGTCTGTGAAAGCACGAGACAAACTTTTTTTTTGAATGCAATTATTTACGATTAATTGTTTGACAGCCCAAACTTTGTATTTTTCTATGTCCATGTGTGGTCTGTGTTCAAAAAGGGCAATTTCACATAAAAATTAAAATCCTTAAAGTTATGTCCTTATGTTTTTCACGACATTTCTCATGAGCGTGTTTATTTTTTTCACTGATAAAATTTAAAAAGACTGACAGAAATTTCCTTATAAAGGTAAAAATGCCTGGAAATCAATTTAAGGTGGTAAATGCTGCCCCTTAACGAAAAAGTTCATTTCTGTCACTGCTGTGAACTGACCGCTGCACCGAATATTAAAAGTTTTGGGAGTCCACGACAAGCCTAAACCTGTCAAAGTAAAATCCCAAATCTAGAATGCATAAATTATTATTTTAGGGTGCTTTGTTTTGAGTTGTACTGAAGTTACATTCTTATGAATTTTTAAAGTGGCAAATAAATTGATTCTCATTATTACTGAGAAGCTATTCATTGTGCACTGCCACAAGCCTCTCGAAACACTTTATTTCTCACCAGTCATCAGGCTTTTCTGCAGTGGGGTCAGACACAAATTCCGGCTCATCATCCAACCAACCATCAGGCTTCACTGCATCAGGATCAGGCACCTTAGCTGGGGCATCCTCATCCCTAAATAAACAGAAGGATAAAGAAAAAATTGGGGCTTCACATACCACTGCTGCTTTTTTTTTTGTAAATAGACAAAATAACATGACTTCATGAATTCTCATGGTTCCCTACTCATATGACTACCATGTCTGTCACTAGGACTAAAACTGTGAAAGTAGTAGTTACAACATAGTACTGTTTTACACAAATTACTCTGGCAAGTAAACACAAGCTATCAAAAAATGCATGGCAAATACATTCTTTGTATTTTGGCTCACCAGTCATCAGGCTTGACTGCTTCTGGGTCAGGGATTTTGGCTCTCTCATCCCAGTCTTCTGGTTTGGAGTCTTTGGGATCGTCAATCTCTTTTGGAGGGTTCACAGGTGGAACGACATCTGTCAGCAGACTTCCCCTGCTAACACTAGACTGATCTACAAAGATCTCATAGCTATTGTCTGGATTTAAAACTGAGAAAAGAAGAGAGTACAAATAATTATTTAATAATTCACCACTGAATAAGTGATTATAGATTATTACATGCAGGCAAAATTGCTTTCAATTAAACAAAAAAAAAGGCTTTACATTAATGTAATTTTTTTTATTTCACCACCAATTATTACAATTGATTAATTCAATTACTTATTATTAAACTTATTATTGATGTAATGAATTTCCACATTCTTTCTATTATAGGAATACGAGTAAGTGTACAAACCAAGTGTATAAAGGTGAGTCTTTTTATCGGTGTAGATCTTCTTCAGATCAACATCTGGTCGTTTTGCATGTTTTTCTTCCACATCTCCATTAAGAGGGTTTTTATGTCTGAAGATGAAGTGCAGTTTGTAGTCTTCTCCACATTTATCCGGCCCAAACATGATGCTGTACGGTGTACGGTCATGAAACTGCTCCTGTGAGTCAAAAGATGCATACATCACCCCAAAATGTGACATCACTTATTTTCTAAACAGTGGCAGTTTGATATCATATTAATGTTCAAATCCAGTATATTACTATTCCAGTCTATTTTCTTTGTATTTTATGTTGTTCCAATCATATAAAGCAGCAGACAATGAGCATACCAGGTCTAAGTCTTTTGAGTCTGACAAGAGCTTGATGTAAGCGCCGCCACAGTCAATTCCGCTTTGAAAATTGACCTCATACCTGCATAGAGTGGATTTTGTTAGAATGCACAAGCATTATTTTTCAAATAAAACAGAAACTGCACTAAGAACCCCACTCACTGGACGATAAGGGGTTTGTCCTTGAATACGAAGGGTCTGTTAAGCAGAGCTGCGATGGCATGGTGCTTAGCACGAGACTTCAGCACCAATCCCAAATCACCAGGCACCTTGTTTTCCTTCAGGGGCTCAACCTCCCATTTACCTACAGGTATGAGAGACGTTATAATAATTTTAATAAGGATAATAGTTTTTAGAAGTGGGGTTAATGATAAAATATATTCTCAATATTATTTAGTAACAAAGAATTATAAAGCAAAATTCAAAAATTGCAAATGGAAATCATGCTGGAAAACTAACCGTCATATTTTGCAATATCTTCATCTGCATCCTCCTTCATTGTCTTAGACACCTGCCAGCTGCAGAAAAAAATAAAACATGAAAAAGCTAACAAATATTTAAGCAAGAAGCAACAAGAGACTATACTGTGTGAATAGAATTTATATTTTAAATACATATTGTAATCATTAAATCAGTGACAAAAAATCTGAAGTGCAGAATCAGCTATCAATATGTTTGTTCAGTTCGCCTGCAGAAAAGCTGTACATTTTAAAACAAGAATATCTACTAAACATAACTGTTGTTTAGAAGTAAAAAAAAAAAAGCATACATGCACAGATTACAAGACGAAATTATTTGAATAATTTGTCCAATAAAAATCTGATAAGTTTTACAAACCTGCTCAAAGATTCATCATCAAATGTCGCAGTGAAGTAAACCTCTCCTGTTGGAACTGGGGTCTTGTATGTTACCTATGCATGTCAAATAAAGAATATTTACAAACACGAGAAAAGCTCACAACCCAAGCCACTCAGTTTTGAACACTAATCATGGAGAACTCTTCTGGTTTCATTTTTTGAAACTGAGACTTTTACATCATCTGAAAATAGGCTTTCCATTGATGAATGATTTGTTAGGACAGGACAATATTTGGCCGAGATGCAACTATTTGAAAATCTGAAACACTGAGAAAATCACCTTTAAAACTGTCCACATCAAATTCTTAGCACTGCATATTACTAATCAAAAATTAAGTTTTGATATATTACGGCAGGAAATGTACAAAATATCTTCATGCAACATGATCTTTACTTAATATCCTAACGATTTTTGGCATAAAAGAAAATATTTTCGATATTTTTTTGGACCCATACAATGTATTGCTGGCTATTGCTACAAATATGCCCATGACAGGTTTTGTGGTCCAGGGTGAGAAATGTCCATTATAACAATATCTTACATTTTGAATTAGTAGTATCTTACCTGAAAAGACACATTGGCATCTGCTTCGGTGCTTTCTCCACTGTCTGTCTCCATGTCCACGTCTCCATCTTCCACTTGAGCCTCCTCTTCATCATCCAGCTCCTCTTCCTGGGCCCATGTTACCATGGAGATGGAGAGTAACAAGAGACACGTCCAGCCCCACCGCAACTTCATCTACAAAAACCATGCAAAAAAGAGCATGACCAACAGAAAACAGCTTAATAAAAAAGCAGCATCAAAATGTTATATTTTTATTTCAAAATATTATCTTTAGGGCGGAACGTCTTATCTTATGACACGTTGACCCCGATATTGATCGACACAGCTGCCGTCACAAGAGGAGATTATTGTTTACTGTTTCAATATTTTACCTTGAAACTTAATGTTTTAATAAATATTGATAGTTAAACAGAACAGCAAATAGCAAACATCATGCCAGCAGAAGAAAAACGAAAAACAGGTAATCTTTAAAATTACTTTTAAATGCCATACTGTATATTTAATCGCAATTACCTCCAGCTCTTCGGTGTTTTTTGGTTTCTTAAAAATACCATACATTTTTATTTTTTAAATAATATTATTTATAATATTTATAACAATGTATTACATTAAAATAACGCCCTCTGGCTAGCTGCGGTACCGTTAGCTGGATGATGACGATGATGATGAAGAAAATGATGATGATGGCTCTCTGCATGTTCAACGTTTATAGTGTTTAGCAAAAAAATGTATTTGTCCACTCACCTCCTCCAGCTGAATTAATATTGGCAATATTTCGGTTAACTGTAGCTTAAGCGGATGGGTTCGTCATCCAGCGTTTCGGCGCGAAGAGTCCGCTATGAATGAGAGCGATAGCCAGTGTTATCAGAAACGCAGTATGCCACTGACAACCGCCCCGCTGCGATAAAAACCACTTCCTCAACACCTGTCAAAATAAAAGTCCAATTAATTTACGCAAATGTTTACTCACTGCACTGTACGATAAAATCCACTTTCACATCTCACGCCAAAATAAAAGTCCCATTCATTTATCCAGTCATTTGCTAAATTCGGAACCGCATACTAGCATACTACTTGTATCATATCGTTATTTGGTAAAAACAGTAAAGCAGTATCCTAATTATACAGATGCTGTCAACTGCTCCTCTGTGAGAAAATCCACTTCCGCATCACCTGTCAAAATAAAGGTCCCATTTATTTATCAAACCTTTTATGTCTTTATATCTTTATATGTCTGACTAGTGTAATTATAAAAATAAATAAATAAACAGTTTCACTACACTATATGTTTTTCTGTATGTTTTCACAAAATAAAATTCTGCATCACTTGCTTAAAAAGATCAATCTTATACTCAAGCAAGAACAGCACTGATTTTCACAAGTTTGTTTTTTAATTAATAAAAAAGACTTAACATTGTTTGATGCTATACTATTAAAACATTCATATACATGCTTCAGTAATGGTATATATATAGACTTAACATTGTTTGATGCTATATTATTAAAACATTCATATACATGCTTCAGTAATGGTATATATAATCAATATACATTTTGGGTATTTTAAGTGTCTGGGTAATAATAATCTTACCCTGATTGCATCTGACCAATGAATGTTAAACATAAAAATATCTAACAAACTTTAAATCACTAACACCAGAGAAGCCTTATATAATAATAATAATAATAATAATAATAATAATAATAATAATAATAATAAAGGGATTTATCCTTTGGTACATGTATTGGACGAGAATGTAGATTTAGATTTCTCTAGTAGGCAGGGAAACGATGTTGTATTTAAATAAAATTGTATATGGAGGGGGATAAATAGGCTGTATATATTACACTGTCCTGCATTTATCTTATTACTATTATTGGGGAAGTTACATACACATAACATTTGTCAATAAATGTATATTATGATATTACAAAGCAGTAAAGGACACCTTTTGTTTTGTTTTATTACAATCTAGCGCTCAAATTATTGTTTACATACAACCAATTAACCAATTATACTTGTTATGTTCATTATATAATGGAAATATTTCTCCATTGTTGTTGTTTATATTAACGTTCATATATTCATAGTAAAAAATGTTTGACCTACAAAATGGTGCGCCCCCTGCTGCCCGTGACGAGCAGCAGTGCAGCTTGACCCGGAGGAGAAGCGCCGCATCGGCCATTTTGGGCTCAAAGGGGGCTTTTCTGTCACCACGTGAGGGCTGGGTTAGTTAGTCCGACACGGGCACTAAATCGAGCCGAACGAGCACTCAGAGAACAAGGGGGTAAAAATCGGGAAGACGCTGCCTCACACACCCGCACTCATTTCACATGTGCTGATATAGAGAGAGTAAAGGATGCCGACAGTCACTCTGCCTCCCAAAGAAAACGCTCTGTTCAAGAGGATCCTGGTGAGTGCTAATGTTTCAGTGCAACAACATCCATCTTTCAAATAAAGCCTGCAGGCTACCGTCATGAATGTGATTGAGAGCTGCTAATGCTCCCTGAAGAGCTGTTCATGCAACACTTTTCAGTGCGTGCAAAACTGAACAATCAAGAGTCACTTTCTGTCAAATGGAGGTTAGCTTTTAGCCTGTTAGCTGCTAGCTGTCAGTTGATGTAGCTGAACATACAGACACAATGCTGTTGGAAAGAGGCTGTCAGTGGATGGATAAAAGCATACGAGACATGTAGTCTTTGTTTATTTGATTTTAAACGGCATTAGCACTATGTTAATACGGTCAGGCTGCTTTGGTGTAAGGCTGAATGTTGTATGTCAGTGGCTGAAATCAGTCTTTGGCCTGTTCATCCAGCAAACCCCTTTTAAAGATTCACAGGATGTCTCTGAAAATTACATTACAAAATTACATTTTCAGACGAGTTTTGATTTAGTTCCAGAGTTGTTTGAGAAGATAGGAAGTGATTAACATGTTTGCGGTGTTTGCTGAAGGAAACCCTGGAAGTTTAGTGATGCTCAACTTCAAAACTACAAACACTCGACGAGTTTATACACGATTAATTCACTGTCAAATTGTGCGGTCTATTCACTTTGCTTAAGTATAATCATTGAAACTGCTAACCTGAATAAAGATTTTGACATTTGACACAGCCAGGACTCTTAAAGTAAAGGACTGATTGTGTTAGCTGCATTTTGTCTACTTTGTTTCATAAGACTAATTTGAACTAATTTGATTAGGTTTTTCTGATTGCAAACCTTTATGTATTAGATTTGGTTGTGGGCAATAATTTGAGATGGGCATACATTGCATGAGAGTTGACACTGACAGCATGATGGGCCTACAAACCACAAACTTAGCCAAAAACTTTCAGCGCTTCCATGTCTGTGTAAAAGCAGACAAGGGTCACAGGCTTTTGCATGAGGATGCATGTAGCTCTTTTTTTTTTTTTTTTTTTTTTAAAGTTATCAATTGTATTCAATTGTAGCCAAAACCAGTGACACTTAATTGCTGATTTAGTGGAAATGATGTGTTAATTCTGGCTACCCTAAAAAAAAACCCTGTTAAGAGGTTTATGGTTTGTCATGCATTGGTAAAGGTTTTAGTGGTTGTGTTGTGGCTTTGAAATAATAAGCCTTGCATTCAGAATATATTTCATGCAAATGTTATGTTGAATTTTTAACAAGGCAAGTCTACAACAACCTCTTCATACCTCTTTGTTGATATGATTCACAGGTGTTTTAAAGTTTTTTTTTTTTTTTTTTTTTTTTTTTTTTTTTATAATTTAAAACTATTTATACCATATATGAGCTTTTATGGTCAGTAAGTACAGCTCATCTGTATAATAATCACGTTGTCATCATAAATCCAGTGAATGATTTAGCTGAACTTCAAAAGTTGTGGTTGACTATTATGGATTTTTTTTGATGGCTGATGCTGATATAGGTCTATGTATCACGCTGTTTAACTGTGAAAATAACACATGCATTACAATTTATGTAGTTTAATTTATATTAATTAGACATAATGTTAAATGAGTCAGTTTGAAAAATTATTTGAACCTGAATCACTACATGAGTTGAATTTTGAATTTTAGATGCTCCCCGCCCCCTTTCAAGAATAGGGCTGTGCCTTTACAGCTCAAAGCTCAGATTCTCTGCTAAAAACATCTGTTTTGTTTTGATTATCATGCCTATTGTGCTGAAATCATGCATTTTAAACCATATTAATTTAAACGTCTATGCGTTATATACAGTAAGTAAATCAATAAATCCACTGCTCTCTTGTCTCCTCTGAGGCTGGGACTCTAAATAGTATTCTGTGCTTGTCTCTGCAGCCAAAGACAGTTGTCATGCTTTGCTCGAACTTTCGCTGTGGCGTTAGAAGTGGTATAGCATTGTCACTTGCGAAAACAAAATGACGCCGCTGTAGATAGAAACATGTAGATTAAGGGATGGTATTATTACAATAAGATCCCCTTTCTACATAATTGGACGAGGGGAATCTGACTGGCATATTTTTTTCACGTGCTTGCCGAGAAAGGCTTAATAAAACAAAGTTACTGGGTTTTCCGTTTTCACATTTTCTGGGTTGCACGGGGTACCTGATTATAACACTTAAACATGGAAAAGGTCAGATTTTTTTTTTTTTATGATATGTCACATTTAAACTAGGACAAGCTGCTGGTTTGTTTTGTTATACACACCTCATACTTTTATCCTGGCAGCTACTTAGAAAAGTTGTGCTTGTAGTGATATGTGTATCTTGAATGCGCTGTAAAGGTCAAATCGCATTGCACCAACAGTCACTAAATTACCGTGTGGAACTTCTTAGATGTTCCCAGACCCGACAAATGCAGATTCAACATCGATCTTTAATAACAAGCGATGACCAGCGGCAACCCGATGAACATGTCTGTTGCTGTTTTGTGTGTGTTTCAGCGTTTCAGACTGCAGTGTAAATTGGCCTAAAGTCGCTTTGGATAAAAGCGTTTGCCAAATGCATAAATGAAAATATAAATGTAAATGTTTGGTTTGGAGTCTGAAAGACTCTGTTATTGTGGTTACAGAGAGATTTTTGATGATGGTAAAGCTGAGAACTGACCCCCTAGAACTCTCATTACATTCATGGCCAGTGTAAAAAAAGATGCTCTTTGCTGTTAAAAGTGTGTAGTTATGTCTATATGTAACCGGTAGGTGCTAATGGGGCTATGCTAACCAACAAAACCTTGACCTCTCGGTCAGGACTGTCTGAGGGACTCAAGATCATCATCCGCACGTGGAGCCACAGAGTTGCTTTCTAATGCCAGAGAATTAAAAAATGGCAGTGGGTTCAGTTCTTTTACGTTAATACATTTTGACCCTCAGTTCTGTGCCATTAGCAAATCTGGCTTTATAAAATATATCTTGAATGTTGCCAGCCACGTAAAAGTCAGTTTTGGTACTGTTAACTAAAATTATTTATTTCAAAATTGTTAATTGAAATGAACCTAAAATAAAACATAAACATTAGATTAGATACTGATGTTGATTGCTTTCATTGTGGCCCAATGAAACACATTTTTAAAATCTTTTAAAACACATTTGTTGTGTGTAATAATGTTAATTCTGTTCCTTGAATTTTTGTGTTTACACAGAAATTAACCCTTGAACGTTATTGAAATCACTCACTGAGTAACTACAATTAAAATGAAAATTGAAAATATAAAAATAAAAGTCATTCAAAATGTAAAAAAAGCTGTAGTATTATTTCAGTATGACTAAAATACCACTGATAAGAATACAGGATTTTAAAGTCATCATGAAATTAAAACAGACTATTTACTTACTTAATAATTTAATCTTATTTTGCAAAAAATATTCTGTGCATTTAATTAAAAAATACATTTCTTTCATCATAATGTAATAACATGCTTTACTTCTGAAATTTCCTTTGTTTTATAGTAGAATATCTTATCTTAATCTATTTGACAACACAAGCTTAAAATAATCCTTTTATTAAGAGAAGCTAGATCATTTGCAGTTTCATAGAGTAAGTGGTGTACTTTTTGAATTCATTGTTCTATTGTACTTAGCCACAACACAAAGTTGTTAGCATCTGAAATCATATCATGCTGTTAAAAGCCTCTGTTTTTTTTAAGGTTGTGGTATATAGGATGCCCTGAATTGATCTGAACTCATTGATTCAGTAGTGCTGTATTAAATGTGGAAGAGCAGATTCCAGATTTGCTGACAGAATGAGGTGATGTTAGTGATCTCACCACCTGCTGGCTGAACAGAGGCCTGTGTAATAAAGAGGAAACAGAAGCTGCTCCAAATAGAACTGCTCAGAGTAAATTACCATCATTTACAGTGTTTGCAGGGGACAATGTGAGCAAGTGTGTGTATATCTAGCACACAATCACACAAGGTTAGCCTGTCAGCGCTTTAGTAAGCGCTAACCAAAAGAAAAGCTGAGGATCTGCACATAGAAGAAGTTGAAATAATACATTTAATATAAAAATCACAAGATTAATTTTTCTGTAGAGGATTGCATCCAATTTCTTTTCTTTTTTTTTTTTTTTTTTTTACCAGGACACTTAATTGTAAACCAGAATAATTTGCCTGCGTCAGTATTATCAGCTGCTTCTTTTCTGTCCTTAGGTTGCACCCGTCCCAACTTTTATGAGACGTGACATTTCCTCAGTTTAAAGGGGACATCAGATGCCCATTTTCCACGTTGAAAATGAAATGAAATGTCTGCAAAAATTCCCCGCCCATCTTTTCCTTTTTTTTGTGTATTCAGTGGCTATTACTATTAAAAACAAAACAAATCCACTGCGTCCTCATGTCTGGAGAAAATTAAGATTCTTATGATCACTTTCACATCCAACTACAAACACCTGCATTGCTTAGGAAACGTTGTTGCTACAGCTGATCGAGCGCGAAGAAAATGCCGGACAGCGTACTACTGGCTGAGGGCAGAAATATGCAAATACAGGACAGTCCGTTAGTTTATTTCATTTTGTCTTAATATTTTTTTTTTTTCTCTCTTTCTTATGTCCTCAGAGATGTTATGAACACAAACAGTACAGAAATGGGCTGAAATTCTGCAAACAGATTCTCTCCAATCCCAAGTTCTCAGAACATGGAGGTAAGGACCTCACTTGTAAGTGTTCATGACGTTCAACTACACTTACAGTTGAAGCCAAAAGTTTACATACACCTTACAAAATCTGCAAAATGTTAATTATTTTACCAATATAAGATGGTTCATACAAAATGCTTTTTTTTTTTTTTGTACTGACCTAAATAAGATATTACACATAAAAGATGTAGTCCACAAGGGAAAATAGTAGTTGAATTTATAAAAATGGCCCCGTTCAAAAGTTTATGCTTGATTCTTAATACTGTGTTGTTGCCTGATTGATCCACAACTGTGTTTTTTTTTTTTTTGTTTTGTTTTGTTTTGTTTGGAGATAGCTGTTCATGAGTTTGTCCTGATTGTTTGTCTTGTTCTTCAAAAAAATCCTTCAGGTCCCACTAATTCTTTGGTTTTTCAGCATTTTTGTGTATTTGAACTCGTTCCACGGCTCTTAATGCATCGTTTTTCCTTCTGGGTTCTCAGTGAGTGCTTGAACTTTCTGTCCCTGAAAAGATGGATCTCAAAATCATACCGTCATTGTTGGAAAGGGTTCAAATACACAAAAATGCTGATAAACCACAGAATTTGTTGAACCTGAAGGCTTTTTCTGAAGAATAGCGGCCAGTTTAACTGTTCAGGGCAAACGGGGACTCATTAACAACTATCACTAAACAAAAAAATACAGCTGTGGATCATTCAGGTAACAACACTGTATTAAGAATCAAGCATATGTAAACTTTTGAACGGGGTCATTTTTATCAGTTCAATTATTTTTCTCTTGTAGACTAAATGTAAATTATATTTCATGTGAAATATCTTACTCAGGTCCATACTAAATAAAACATAACGTGCATTTTGTATGATCCCTCTTATTTTGGTTAAATAATTAAAGTTTTGCAGATCCTGCAAGGTGAATGTACACTTTTGACTTCAACTGTATATTTCATTGCCTATAAAATTCAATGTGAAAAACTTGGACACAAATCTAAATGAATTAAATTTAACTTAAACTTTACTCCGTATCCGTTCATATAGTTTTAATTGTAATAATAGAATCAATGTTACCATCTGAAATCGTATTGTCTTTAACATAAAACACTCCTAAGTGAAAGGTGTAGTTTTTAAATTTTTTTTATTTTAAGTAGCCCATGTAAGCTTGCAAAGGCTTATTGAGTTAAAAGCTATTGTCTTTACAGAGACGCTGGCGATGAAAGGCTTGACCCTGAACTGCCTGGGGAAGAAAGAAGAAGCCTATGAACTTGTTCGCAGAGGACTCCGAAATGACCTGAAGAGCCACGTCTGTATCCTTGGGTATAGAGACCAACATATATTTGAAAGCATTCAGTTAGACATTTATACACAGTAGTATGATAATGGCCCATGTGTTGTAGCGGTTGGAATGAGTTTATTTCCTCATGTTCACAGCGGCAGAATTAACACTTGAGTATTTGTCTCAATTTGAAGCCTGTCGCGGCCGGTGGGGGTGATGGACCCCAGCCAAGATTCCTACCCTGTGTCTGACTATAATGTGCAGTGACACCATGAACTGTTTAGAGAGCCAAACACACAGTGCACTGTTTCCTCGCTGCCAGTCAAATGCTTCACATCCTAGAGATTCGTGTTTTACAGAGACAAATACCATATAATAAATCACTTCATGCTTTTATTGGTTGTTTTTTTCATTAGACGACATTACCAGTTTTTAAAATGCTTAAGTTTATTTGAACTGTAGGTAGACTGAAGACAGACTTAGGTCAGCTTAATACTAAATATTTTCTTGATGTGGATTGGCTTAGTTATTATTACTTTTTGCTTACAATCACTCTGTCTTCCCCATAGTATGAATTACACTATATAGCTGTCTTAATATATATTGCGTGGGGGATCTTTATATTAGGGCACCCTAAAATGTCTCTGGCTTTGTAAATTTTAGTAATTGTCCTGAGCGCAGTGTTGTACTGTCATCAGCTCTGTAGTGTCTCTGCGAAGTTCCTCTGCTGTCCTTAACGTGACATTTTCAGGCTGGCACGTGTACGGTTTGCTCCAAAGGTCTGACAAGAAGTATGACGAGGCTATTAAGTGCTACAGAAATGCACTGAAATGGGACAAAGACAACTTGCAGATCCTTCGAGATCTCTCCCTCCTGCAGATTCAGATGAGAGACCTGGAGGGTTACAGGGTATGTTTATGAGTACATTTCATTTTATTTGTTAAATCGCAGTACTGTTCAATAGGTTTTAAAATAGTTTTTAATTGAGTTCAGTATGATTTTTTTTAAAAAGAAATTAGCATAGATGAATTCAGTTATTTAAAAGTGACAGTAAAGCCGTTTAACAGGGCTTGAATTTCAGTGTGGGATTGTGGATATTGTGCATAATTTTACTAATTCCCACACTTTCCACATTTATAATGCAGGAAATGTATCCTTATTTATCCACTAAAGCATGCCGGTTGAATGAGTAAATGAATCCACACAGATTATCAGATCAAATCAGTATTTTGAAAACTTCTGTGAGACTGTAATTTCACAAAAAGTGTGAGTGATTCAGCGCTACCAGCTCTTCCCTTTTCAAGAGGTAACAGTTCACTTGCATACTGTTTTCTGATCTTTCGCACCTAAAATGCACATACACAGCTGCCTCTACGACAGCTCACGAATACCGGATTGAGTTATTTTTTTGCTATTTGTGTTGGTTAAACAGTCAGATGCACAAAAACTGTGAAAATGTCCATCTTGGTGAGTACCCTCATAAGTGAATGCAAACAGTATATTGGATCCATCCATTCAGTCTTAAAGATAAAGAGAAAATCACTCACTGCTCTGGACTGAATAACTTTTGTAATTTTAAATGTAAGGATAAATCTGTATTTATTTATAGAGATTTATAGAGACTATTCAGTGTTATTTTACATTTGATTGCTTAATTCAGTTTCTGTAATATTTCTGGACCTGAATACTAATTGTAGACTTATCTGAAAACCTTGTAGCTCTTTTATATTTGTAAATATATATTTGTATATTTATTCTGCTGTATTTATTTGTGCTTTTGCTCTGAATTTATTTGTTTAATTTTATTATTAAATGCTTAACTTGCCTGTTTTAGTTCAAATATGTTAAATTCAGAGTTTGATATCAAAATGTCTTGCGTTGTTTAAATCAACACACAGATTATTATTATTTTTTAATTTATCTTTTTTTTTTTTTTAATATGTCTAAAAATGTTTCTTGAGCGCTAAATCATCATATAACATTTTTTGAAGAATCCTAAGACATTGAAAACTGGAATACAAAAGTGAAAAGCTATCTTAAATTGTAATAATTTTTCACAATATAACTGTTTTAATATGTAAAATATGTATTATTAAAACAGTTTAACTTTTATTGCATGTAATGTAATTAACAGCCACAGGATGTGTTTGTATGTTGGAACAAATATGGAGGCCATGACTCAGCAATGTCCATTTCCTGTGTTTTGCGCTTGCTTGTGTCTTTATTTCTTTGTCTTCTGCGGTATGATAAAGTGGGTGTTTAATGATTCATACCCTCAAGCTACTCTGATACCTACTTTTACCACTGAAATAAAAGCCTTCAGATTTGGGCTTTGTGCAATATGACGCCACTGTTGTTTTCTGTAGTTTTAAATGGTACTTTGTTACATTATTTTGAAAGGGATCTAATTTCACCTCTGCATTCACCAAGAACTTAAACATTTTAAGAGCATTTTAAAGCCTTTTGAAACCTAACACCAGAGAAATCCCTTGTTCTGATTGTATTGACTTTTTTTTATTTTTATTTTTTATAGGAGACTCGGTATCAGCTGCTGCAGTTGCGGCCGGCCCAGCGAGCGTCATGGATTGGTTATGCCATTGCGTATCACCTCTTAGAGGATTATGAGATGGCAGCCAAAATCATTGAGGAGTTTAGAAAAACACAACAGGTAAATGCAGACAGGAAAGACAGATACAATAAGATTAGTGTTCTAAAACTTGTAGGGTTGTCTTAATATGAAATATTAGTAGTTTATGGCTGTACCAGTGAAAACATTGTAAGCCCCAATTTTTAATAGCGAAAAGAAGTATGCAAATGAACACATCTAATTGTATTAGATCAGTATGCTTTCAACTTAGCACCAAAGTACCTTTACTTTTTATATGCCTATTAGCTTGGAATAGAACTTAAAGAACAGGGGCAGAGGTAACAGGAGTGGTTAATGAGGTATTGTGAAGACGTCAACCTGCCACTCCAGGTCAACAGGCAACACAATGGCACACGGTTGTTGTGGCGTCCAAGATAAGACGCTTACTTCCTCTCATTGGTTTCTAGCACAACAGGAAACTGCAAGTTGGCAGGCTAAAAAAAAAGATTCCTAACTGTTTTATAGTGAGATTAGTTCACACAGCATATCCTTTCTGTATTTGATTTTTATGATGTTTATAAATGTTTGATTTTTCAGACATCCCCTGACAAGGTGGATTATGAGTACAGTGAGCTGCTGCTGTATCAGAATCAGGTCCTAAGGGAGGCGGGACTCTTGAGAGAAGCTCTGGAGCATCTCACCACCTACGAAAAACAGATCTGTGATAAACTGGCTGTGGAGGAAACCAAAGGTACATCAGTGCTTTTCTTTCTTCCTCCTCAACACTTTTACTTTTTTTCCCCTCCTTCTGCTTTTATTTTATTTTGTCCATTATGCAGTTTTTCCTGTTCACATTTTGCTTGTCCAGCAGACTGACTTCCTGTTTGTGGTCCCATGGAAAATTCTCTCTGTTTTTATTTTCTTTCCTCGTGTTGTGGATGTCTAGGTGAGCTGCTGTTGAGT
The DNA here is from genome assembly GCA_019740295.1 of Labeo calbasu. Classification (NCBI taxonomy): domain Eukaryota; kingdom Metazoa; phylum Chordata; class Actinopteri; order Cypriniformes; family Cyprinidae; genus Labeo; species Labeo calbasu. The sequence continues at coordinate 8,705 of JAHKKF010516290.1, read as the reverse complement.
CTGGAACGATATGAGGAGGCGGCAGATGTGTACAGACGACTACAGGAGAGAAATCCTGAAAATTGGTCTTATTACCATGGCCTGGAAAAAGCCCTTAAGCCTGGTATACACACACAAAATTATTTGTCGACATATTTTTTTTAATCTCTCATCTTATACACAGTTTAACAAAACACAACCTTTATGGTGTTTTTTTCAGCAAGTACAGAAGAGAAGCTGAAGATCTATGAGGAGGCCTGGGAGAAATACCCTAAAGGCCTCGTACCTCGCAGATTACCACTCAGCTTCCTGTCTGGTAGGCATTTCTTCCTCTGGTTTAATACATCAGCTTCTTTTGCAAGTTGTATGCATGTTGAAGGAAATTGTTTCTGATCGCACAGGAGATAAGTTTCGGGAATGTCTGGATAGGTATTTAAGAATGAACTTCAGTAAGGGTTGTCCTCCCGTCTTCACCACACTCCGATCTCTCTATCAGGACAAAGAGAAGGTGAGGACACGGTCTGATCACACAGAACATACTGTCTAGGGTTTACGTCCAGATGTGTTTTTCACATTTTGTTTAAATTGCAGGTGTCAATAATTGAAGAGTTAGTTGTTGGCTTTGAAACGTCGTTACGGAGCTGTCGAATGTTCAGCCCAGATGGTATGTTAACTACTTTATTCCATGATTTTACCTTTTTTTGTATTTAAAGTATTGGATCATAAACATTCAAATTTGGTTTAAGTTTTGAAATTAAATGCCTGTACTATAACTCCCAGAACACAAAACGTCGCCTCTAGTGCCAAAATACCATATTGAAAAATTGTCGGAGCAGTAATGAATATGTAAACACCCACATTTGTGTGGAAAAACAGTTAAATAGGTGGAAATTTTGCCAGACCACTTGTTGTTCCTGGCAGTGTGTAGCACCTTCTGCTCCATATATAAATCAGAAGGATCCCAAAATGAGAATTTAGCAGCTAAAATTTGTATTTTCAAGGTCCCTGATAATCAGTCTGATCTTTGCAGTTTAAATGCCACTTTTTTTGTAAATATGTCAACATAATGCAGACTTTGCCAAGATGATATTAAAGAACACTGTTATAAACTGTATAAAATTCTTATTTACAATTTATAGTGTTTTCTTTTTTTTTTTTAATAATACAAACATCTATTTCCTATAATTATGGTTAAAGTAGTAGGATGGATAATGTGTATTGTATTTGTGTGTAATTCAATTATAATTGTTACACAAAGTAAGAGGAAAAGTTTGAAGGCACAGTACTCTTAAAATAAAATGCCATTTAAATCTTAAAAGCAGCAGGAAAATGCTTGTATAAAAGTACATTGGCGCAAAGAACCAAACATTATAAGTGGAAATTATGGAAAAATTAATATGTCAAAAAAGGGTTAGATCACCTAAAAGTGAAAATTCTGTTGTGAATAACGTGGGCCTGCCCTCAACTAAAGATTTTTCTGGTCGACTAGTAGTCTTTCATTTTACACATTAGTGGACTATTAGTCGCACGTTTATTAATAAACCATATAAATCATAATAATGAGCCTTTTAATTGCCCAACAAGCGCTCAAGTGCACGCAAAAAAAGCTTTGTTTTGATTGTAAGTGCACACAAATAAATGTAGAGTCTTTACAGATTTGAAAGATGTATTATTTTATCTGTATGACCAAAAATGACAGAATATTTAAAAGCAAGTGACTGCACCGGCACCTGTCCTGCAATAAGTGCGCTACTATTCAGTTTCAGTGAATAGTGCACATTTTTCTAGGTTTACAATAGATTGAGCATCCATGTAAAGTTGCTACTACCTACATATTTCAGATGAAAAGCCATATTTGAGTATAATGAAAGATAGGTTAGTGTTTTGACGATCTACCCAAAGTACTGTATTACCACATAGACCAGCCATTAATGATCTGTCCGTCATGGATTGCGTGACTTCACCATTTCCTGTGGAAAAATAAAATTTTGATTATGTTGTCCCAAACTCGTAAGACCTTCATTTGTCTTCGGAACACAAAGTAAGATATTTTTGATGAAATCCGAGAGCTTTCTAACACTGCATAGACAGCCACACAGCTGACACATTCAAGGTCCAGAAAGGTAGTAGGAACATTACTACAGTAGTCCATGTGACATCTGTGGTTCAGCCTACTGCATCATGGTGCTCTCTTGAACATGCGTTAAGGACTAACATGGAAGAGACAAAATTATTATTTTTTTGCACAAAAAGTATTCTTATAACTTCATAAAATTAAGGTTGAACCACTGATGTCACATGGACTATTTTAAGGATGTCCTTACTACCTTTCTGAGCCTTAAATGTGTCATTTCTGTTGCTGTCTATGCAGGGTCAGAAAGCTCTTGGATTTCATCAGAAATATCTCAATTTGTGTTCCAAAGATGAGCGAAGGTCTTACATGTTTGGAACGACATGAGAGTGAATAATTTATAACAGAATTTTCTTTTTTTTTTTTGTCAACTATCCCGTTAATATGCAGCTTTTAATGCTGTGGTGAACCGTCTGTGTATCAGTGGATTGGAATTACCTGATTGGTTGATGTTTTCATGTAGATGATGGCAAGGAGGAGCCGCCCACTACGTTACTCTGGGTGCAGTATTTCCTGGCTCAACACTATGATCAGATCGGCCAGCACACCATGGCTCTCGAATACATCAACGCTGCCATTGAGAGCACTCCTACTCTGATAGAGCTCTTTCTCATTAAAGCCAAGATATACAAGGTACAAAATGCATCGCACACAATTACAATTGCAATATGCTAACGATTGCAGCGACTCTGTTTCTCACTGAACGGTCTTGCTAATTAAAAGAAAATTTGAATAATTAGTGGTTTCAGTGATTTAATTGTCATATTCTGACTTGTTTGTATTCCCTCACTCAGCATGCTGGGAATATCCGGGAAGCAGCTCGTTGGATGGACGAAGCTCAGGCTCTGGACACAGCAGACCGTTTTATAAACTCCAAATGCGCCAAGTACCTGCTTAAAGCAGGTCTGGTCAAGGAGGCTGAGGAAATGTGCGCAAAGTTCACAAGGGTAAGGGAAGTGTGTGCGTACATTTGAATACATAATCTATTCACAGGTGTTTTGTGTGTAACCACCCTGTTTCTGTCTCTCTCAGGAGGGAGCATCTGCAGTAGAGAATCTGAATGAGATGCAGTGCATGTGGTTCCAGACTGAATGTGCTCTGGCCTATAAATCTATGAAGAAATATGGAGAAGCACTCAAAAAATGCCATGAGATTGAAAGGGTCAGTTGTCTTTGCTTTATTATATTATGGTATTTGTGTGCTGAATTTACCTCCTCATCTGATTGCTTCCCGATCGCATTTGTTCATTACAGCACTTTGTAGAGATAACAGATGACCAGTTTGACTTCCATACATACTGCATGCGGAAGATGACACTGCGTTCCTACGTGGACCTGCTTAAACTGGAGGATGTGTTACGTATGCACCCATTCTACTTCAAAGCCTCACAAACCGCCATCCAAATCTACCTCAACCTGCATGATAACCCGCTAACGGATGACAGCAAGGAACTACAGGCTGATACTGGTAATATGACATAAACCTATAAAAACCAGTTTCTGTATTGGAAAAAAAATAAAGCTAATTACAACTTTTTCATCTCCTTATTCTGACCTTTTTCTGTCCTCACAATACTGCAAGGAAAAGAAGAGTCAGAATTCTGGGATGTAGAAAAAATAGTCAGAATTGTGAAAAACTCTGAATTGTGAGCTTTAAAGTCTTGCAAGAATTGCAAGGGGAAAAAAGTCAGAATTGTTATAAATCTCTGTTTTGACTTTCTTTGCTCTTGAATTTTAAAAAAGATTTTTAAAATGAATTCACATTTGCCTTTTTTTCTGTGACAAAAACGAAAAACAATAAATTGTGAGATCATCAGAATTCATAAAAAAAGTTTATATTTGGTGAGAAAGTCGCACTTGTTTCCACTACTGAATAAAAATTAAATCGGGTAATTGTGACTTTTTTTTCAGAATTACATGATACAATTCTGTTTTTTCTCAGAATTGTAAATTTATATCTTCCAGTTGTGACTTTATAACACACAATTGTGAGTTTATTTCTCAGAATTGCGAGTTTATTTCCCAGAATTGCAAGTTTGTTTAAAAAAATATATATATTTCTGAGAGTTGCGGGTTTGTCTTTTAATTCTGACTTTATAACTCACAGTTGCAAGTTTATATCATGAAATTCTGACTTATTTCTCAGAATTGCGAGTTTCTCACAATTCTGACATTGTAACTCGCAGTTGCGAGTTTATATCTCAAAATTCTAAGGAAAAAGTCAGAATTGTGTGAAAAAAGTCAGAATTGTGAGATATGAGCTCGCATTTGTGAGAAAAGTTAATTGCGAGAGATAAACTCCCATTTGCGAGGAGAAAAGAAAGTCAGAATTGTGAGTCTTTGGGCTTTCATAGTTTCCATACACCAAAGCAAGCTTATTCATGTTTAATGTGTTCTCTTTAGAAGTGTGCTTAACATTGCTTTTTTTCCAAACAGGGAACCTGACTGACAAAGAACTGAAGAAGTTAAGGAATAAGCAACGGAGAGCACAGAAGAAAGCACAGCTGGAGGAAGAAAAAAAGAATGCAGAGAAAGAGAAACAATTAAAGAACCAGAAAAAGAAAAAAGAGGATGATGACGAAGAGATCGGTGGACCTAAAGAGGAACTTATACCAGAAAAACTGGCCAGGGTGCGTGTTTGTTTTTAGAGAAATGTTTGTGAAAGTGGGGAATTCTCTGAAAGGCTTGTAAACACAATTCGACCCATTAGCAGGAACCCAAGGGGAAATTCGAAGACACTCAATGACTGTTATTGTGTGTGAAGAAATACATGTCTGTTTCTCTTTAATTTTCAAGGTGGAGAACCCATTAGATGAAGCTGTAAAGTTTTTGACACCCTTGAAAAACCTGGTGAAGAATAAGATAGACACGCACCTTCTGGCCTTTGAGATCTACTTTAGGAAAGGTATATGCTTTACATCACTGAACTCCAATCTCATCTTAATTTGTACAGTCTAATAATAAAAAGATGATAATAATTCATCAATTTACTCACAGAAAAGTTCCTGTTAATGCTGCAGTCAGTGAAGAGGGCCTATGCAATAGACCCGGACCACCCTTGGCTTCACCAGTGTTTAGTGCGCTTCTTTAAAGGAGGTGAGCGAACCCAGTGTGCCTTTTGCACATCTTTATCTTATCTGTACATTTTGTCTTAATTTGTTTCTTTTGACACCATATTCACCATATTCATGTGTTCCTGTTGATTGGCCAACAGTGTCTGAAAGTAAAGACCTAGCAGAATCGGTCAGCATGGTTCTCAAGCAGGAAATCTCCAGGCTGTTTGGGGAAAGTAATCCTAAGAGCTTCAACCAGGCCTTCCTTACCAAGCACTTCAATTCCATCCCTCATCGAGTAGCAGGTATGCATACTCAACACTTTATATGTACACAGCTTTTTTAAACCTTCTACTTTAAGTTCACCTGTTTTCTTTCTTTCTAGCTGCCAAAATGATGTTCTACTTAGACCCTTCAACACAGAAGAAAGCGGTGGAACTGGCTATAGCACTTGATGAATCACTGAACAACAGAAATATTCAGGTACATAATGGGCTACATGACCTTAATGTATAAGAACACCCTGCAGTTTCTTCGTGAACCACCCAAATAGGAAACACTGGTGTAAAACATGCTTATATTACATTACTACTTTATTTTTGCAGATCTGTACAGATGTTTTGGAAAGCCTGTGTGACGGCAGCCTTGGAGAGGCTAAGGAAACCGCCGAGTCATACCGAGCGGAGTGTCATAAGATCTACCCCTATACGCTGGCCTTCATGCCCCCAGGCTATGAGGAAAACATGAAGATTGCGGTCAATGGAGACGTGTCCACAGAAACTGAGGAGCTGGCCAATGACATGTGAACATCCGAAGAGGGTGAAGGACTGAGGGAGAAGGCGGAATGGGAAGCGGTGCGGCACCGCCACTGTCAAACACTCGAGACGGTTGCCATTGACTAATGCGATTCTGTGAGGAACTTCCTGCGATCTTTGACGCCCCCAGAAATTGCAGTTAGGGCTGACAGACAATGACTGTGTTTTGGAGTGGAGGAAGAAGAGGAGGGATGTTGGGGGGAGAGAGAATAAAATGCCCATTTTACTTTTTTAACCTTGCTGATGACTACTCTCTAACTGAAAACTAGTCAAACATGCATCCCATTTTGAAATACAGTATGTCTGAATGCAAACTTTGTGCAATGGCGAGAGCAAATCCCATAGTCAACAAACCGAGCAAGAGAAGCGCACTCAAACCCATCTTTCCCCTGTTTTAAAGAGTAATTTATATGAAAATAAAAGCTTAAAAAGGATATGTGGCTTGTCGTGCAAAAGATCTGGTTTGAGTCGGTGTGAAAAGGCAGCTGAATCATTGGATGTAGTTTAGAGGGGAGACTGGGTGTGGACAGGAAGTGATGTCATAGTGGGGAAGCGGCATGTGTAGAGGTTCCTTATTACGCGTCTTGGTGATGGAAAAGGCTGTATCCAACAAACGACAGTAAACTGTGATCAAGAGCCTGTGGAATTGACAAGAGCAAACCTTTTTCCCAGTTTCTCCTTCATCTTACCTCATTCTATCACTCTGTTTGATCCAAATGGGTTACAGTGTTCAAAGAAGAGTTTGTTGTATGATAGATTTTTTGTAATAAAAAAATCAAACAGTGCGAGCACACATTTGGCACCAGTCCATGCACACCGCTGTTCTTTCTCATTGACATTAGTGGAGACTCTAAAACTTTTCAAAGCTCCTCAATACCTAAAAATGTATGTGTATACTTTGCCTCACAGTTTGTTTTAACCTTACTCTAGAAACCGTTTTAGCTACTGAGAGGGATATGAAATAACTGGGGGTTGTTTTGGTTTCTGTCCAAGCTGGATGTCAGACTTCCCTTTTAAAACGGTTCGTAGCCTTTTTATTGTATGCTTAATTGCATACATGAATTAATGTATAAAATAAATGACTGTGTTTTTGTTATATTGCAAAAAAAGCAAAAGTTTACTTTAATTACCTGCTTTGACGTCTTATGAAGGTGGGCTTTGAAAACGAGTCTCTTATTTAAGGGGAAGTTCTTGTAATCAGTAACCACCCGTCATGGGCATGTGAGGAGTGCTCATTGGAGTGCTCTGACCTTTTAGCCTTCTTTTAACATCTATTTCACATGTTTTCGTCGCCACCGGAACGGTAGATGGATTCGTCCTTGGAGAGCTCCACTTCATCGAATGGCACCCCGGTGCGCTGTCGTCGTACCTGTAAGATCATTGTGATTGGAGATGCCGGTGTCGGTAAGACCTGTCTGACTCACCGCTTTTGCACCGGACAGTTTCCCACCAGAACGGAGGCTACAATCGGGGTGGATTTTCGTGAGAAACTTATTGACATAGAAGGCGAGAAAATCAAAGTAAGACGTTCTACTTTACGGTATTTGGGTTTATAGTGAAACACGTTTATATTTTGAGCATATTATGTTGTTTGGATGCTTAAAGCTAATTTAGGCAGTGCAATAAAATAGTCGATTAGTCGTTTATCGGTTCTTTCAAACAGCTCATTTAAAGGGGAAAAGCCAATTCAGCGTTTTTACGTCATGCAGTAATTGCGTAATCTCGCCATCTCCTGGATGGAAATTACGTTTTAATGAAGTGTAATTGTCTGTTTTTAGTCAAGTTATAAACATTATCAGAACATTTTATTTGTAACAATTTGGTTAATTTAACTTTTCGCTCCATAAACTGAACCGTAATGCACAGATTATCTTCCTCTTCGATTGAAATAATGAATTTGACTTCTTCGAAAGAGAAGAATTGATGATTTATTCGTGAACTGAATAATTTGGATTTCCCGGATCTGTTATCTGTTTAATAACCGACGTAATTTTATTTTGTTTTTTACTTCTGTGGTAGGTAGATTTCTTTTGTGAATCCCATTGAGGAACTAGAGCAAAACGTGGGATTTCACGGTGTTGTTGAGATCTTTTTTTTAAGCTTCAAAATGAGGAACCGGTTTTTCGCACTAACAATAAACAAGATCTGCTTTAACGATAACTGTTTACATTGTCTGTGTCTAAGAAATAGTTAAACTTGTCATTTAAGTAGGTCATTCTCATTTTAAGAACATGTTGTCTAGACTGGACCAGTACCATTTATGCAAAAGCAGTGCAGCGCTAGGTTGCCGGTCTATATTATACATATGTATAATGTTTTTAATCGTCCAGTTAACACGTCATGTGCCAATTAATTAATGACATAATGTTATTATTAAAGATCATTTGAAGTTGTCGTTGTGTTAGAAATGCATAGCCTATACGTTATATGTACAATGTGCATTACAAAAAAAAGTAGCTTTATAAAAAAATATTTTAATTCAACGGACAAAAATACAAATAAATACTGACACACGAAATGATTAAAAAAAAAAAAAAAACACGATACTCTAACCATACACTAAATATAAAACTAAAAGCGCCAGTAGATGGTGGCAAATAATAAGTAAGTAATTATGTTATTAATTCAATCGATTCGTTCAAACGGCTGATTAATACAGAAAGGAAGCAAGTGACTCACTGAATCATTGACTCGATTCGTTAAAAAAGTGGATTCGATTCATTCAGAC
>JAHKKF010516289.1:0-13205 GCA_019740295.1 Labeo calbasu | reverse complement strand
TCTTACTCCCGATTTCTGGGGACAGGAGAGCTTTCAATCAATAAATGGGAAAACTGGCGTTACTCATTTGAAAAAGTAATGCGTTACTTTACTAGTTACATGAAAAAAGTAATTTGATTACGTAACTCGTGTTACTTGTAATGTGTTTGGCGGTAGCACTAGAATTACGCATTTTCTCACCTTTATTACATGCTGCATAATCTTAGCTTGTCACATTCAATTTAGAATTCAAATCTGGACTACCGCATACTGACAAAATTGAGTAAAATATGATTTTTCTCACTGTGGCACTACACAGTTAGCTGGGGAGGTCTGATCCCAAAAAGCTGTATCTAAAACACGAAACTGGGATTCTATTTCACATACACAAAATGCCGGACTCCAGTCTCACTTCCTCGGAGTCACCTATTATCCCTCGGAGACCCATACAGACATGGATGTATGTGCACGTATGTGTGTGTCTGTGTGTAACGTGTCGGCCCCAGACAGGAGGGCTGGCGGTACCGTGGGGTTAACGCCATGAATGAATTCATTCTGCCCCGTGGGAGCTGTCTCTGTTTTGCTTGAGTGACACTCTCTAGACAGATGCGGCGTTCTCCAGGACAGCCTTCACCAGCTGAATATCCAGAAGGAAAGATGCCCTCTCTCACGTCGGTAACAGAGGAAAGAGAGGGAGAGAGAAGAAAAAAGATGACAGCTTCTCTCTAGAGCTCCCCTTCTCTCCTCTGCTCCATCTCAGGGCAGAAACACGGCATTTGTTGGCGAGAGCACAACCTGACAGATACCGCTAACTAGCACAGCCTCTTGAGACGCAGCGAAAGGCTGACAGTCGGTTACGGTTTGGCTAAAGGGCACGACTCTTGGTCTGTGTCTGCTCATTGGAGGTGTCAGGGAGATGTCACCCAGGACAATGTTGAACCCACAACCCCCTTCATTGCCCCACACAACCCAAACCCTGATATCTCCACCCACTTTCTTTCTAATATCATGGCATAAACCGACAGACATAACAGATGCTGTAAAAACAAATGTCTACTTAGAGAAAAGACGCACTTTCATCGTGAGTCAGTCTGCGTAAATACCAAGGGTCTTGGATAATATGGTTTTTGAGCTTTTGTTCTAGTAATCCGTTAAGTGTTTTTTTTTTTTTTTTTTTTTTTATGACAGTTTTGACATCTGTCATAATTACAGCTTTTGTACTGTACTTTCACAGAAGAACCGACGAATACAACATCCCGTATTAAGACGCCGTTGTGATGTTGTGTGTCCGTGTAAACACACTCACACACATAAGAGACACATTCAAACATTGTTTCACGCTTGAAACTAATTGCCTCCTATGGACTCTGGCATTTTACAAGACTGGGGTTTGAGCGAATGCTAATGTTTTCTTTTGTATCGGCGTCATTAAGAGCGTCCAAATACACCTCTTCAGTGATCCCAGTCTCCCGCCTGTGCAGCTAATGCGGCCTGCTTCACACTTCACTTGAGAATTGTAGTAAATTCCATTTAAAATTGAATTAATTTGTGGTAATTACTGAAACCTTCTGAATCTGTTCACTTTAGAGAAAGCATCCTGCTTCATACTCCACAGCTCTGTGGCTAACTCTAGCCCATTAAAAGCTAATAGCACTGAACCTAATCGTTTTTGTCCCAAATCTATTTAATCCTATGCTTGAGTTAATGCTTTGTGCACCAGACGGGCTTAATGTTCATCTCAGTGATAAAGATCACATAAATGCTTCGTGAGTATATGGGCACATCAGATCAAGCTTATCTGTTTAGCCATCTAATAGCCACCAGTGGCTGATTATCTTCTGATTATAGTGCTGAATTTATTCCAGGTGAAGATGCATTCATATAAATCATATTCATAATAAATTAAATTTCTTTGATGGACTTGACACAAGAGTTTAACTGCATAAAAACATTAAAGGGAGGACGAACATCGCAAATGGAAAGGTGACTAATTAAGTTCTTAAAAATCTCAAAAGTGTCGTTGTACATAGTATAATCTTATAAACAGCATATCTTACATTGCGAGTCTCTGTAAAAGTTTGTCTTTTTATGAAGGTTATTTTGATAATGGGCCTTTTAGTCACTGTACTGTCTGGAAAGGTGTTGATGACTTTAATTATAAATATTTATATCTAATCATTTCATATTGTTGACTAAACTTAAATTTTGCAACCTTTCTTACATTTCTTAAATACAAACTAATTTTTGTTCTTTAGGTCTTTAATCCACATTTAAAGAGGTGATATTAATTTAGCGCTTTCCCACACATATTAACCCCTATCGTCCCCCTCTTTAAAAAAACAATAAATAAATAAATAAAACCACTCTAAGGCTATGTTTACAACACAACGATGTAGTCAAAAACTGAAAAGTTTTTCCCTTGCATTTTTTTTGAAAAAGTTCATGTATACACGACAATGTTTTCAAAACGATTCACGTTAACACAAATCTGCGAAAAAAGGCGCTGTCACCTTGTAAGTAAACAGTACCTGTTGGGAAGTAAAATTAACACACACTGCACGTCTACATGCCTAACATGTACCACGCATGCACATGACGCCACCATTTTCAAAGATTCCTGTATTGGGTGTTTACATGGAAACGATAATGGTGGCATTTTCAAAACTTGCACTTTGAAATCCTTTTTCAAAATTGTGCGTTTTCAGTCCCCAAAACGCCACTGTCATGTAAACGAACAGGCCAAACCCATAAAAAAGTTTCCCATTTTTGGCTGAAAACGCTATGTAAACAGCCCCCAAAAATCACTACTAATTGGCTAAATACCTTAAAAACTTTCTACCTACACTCACTGGAAATATGTGCCTCTATATACATCTATATACACATACATGCAAAACAGAAAAAAAAAAAGTACCTATATATACAAATCACTGCAGTTTCCAGTTGAAATGAACACTAGAGGTAGTAAACCTTCAACAACTTTTATTCCTTTTCACACAAAGTATGATTTACAGGTACAGAGTTTTGATTAATAAAGCCTAATTTTCACACAATTACTTGCAGAATATTATGTTATGACTTTATGAATTTTAACATCCTGTGCCATCTGAAAACTTTTGAATGTTGCCGTCGCATATACAGTTTCATATGCATGAGTTTTCTAATTCAGTAGGTTGCTCGGTAGCTCATGCGATATGGCGTTGCGTTTGAGAGATGAAGCTCTGGTTGGGGAGAGTGGGGTAAGTTGAGCCAGTGGGTAAGTTGAGTCAGTGGGTAAGTTGACCACCCCCTGTATTTTGACTGTAAACTGTAAACTTTTACTGTAATGTGACCATGTATTTTGGAATCACACATCATTTCTGCCAGACTGTGAAAAGAAGAAACACATAGGAGGTGTGCTTGTCAAAGTAAAATTTTAGCATAACAGATGTAATGGCTGTTACATCAAAACAAATTTATCAACATATAAAACTATGCAAATCATTTAGCTAAATATTAGCCTGAATTGGTAATGTTTTTTTTTTATTATTTTTTTTTTTTTTTGTCGTCAAAATGCCAGCTATGGGGCAAAGTGAACCAAATGCTTTGGAGTAAGCACTTTAACTTACCTCACCATAAGGCACTGACATAAAGTTAAATCTCTGTTATTTTAATGTGATATTACACAGCTAGTTTAGTTTATCATACATATATATAGATATAATTTGTAGTTTATTTGATAGGGATAGCATAAAAGTGCACCAAATCATTCTCTGAGAAGCAGAAGATGCTTTTCATCACATTATAATCAAATATATCTTTCCACTTGTAGTCCCTACTGGCCGGTTCGACATTGCAGAAAAGCTACCATGCCAAGAATCTGTAGACTAAAATATTTATTACTTTCAGTGACATTTATTCCTTCATTCTAATTCAGTTTTAATTCAATTTTACTCAACAAACTCTGTTTAGTCTGTTTTTGGGAAGGATATAACTTTGGTGTTCAACACATTGTTTCAGAAATGCAAACAATTAAAGATTGAAAATTAAACAATTTAATTGGTTTTGTTTTGTTTAAGCTAGCTTTAAGAAAAGAAATATGACTGTTTGTAAAATGATTATTTTTACCATTAAATGACTGTTTGAAATTTTATTATTAAGAAAGAGGTCAATTATCTTTAAAATTTCACATGGGTTTGAATCAGATTCAGTCAGATGGTCAGTTTTTACTAATATGGTGCATCTTACCCCCTGACTCAGGTCAACTTACCCCTAACCTGGGGCAAAATGAGCCACAGGGACACTTTTTTTATGAGAAGCCGTATTTTTAGAACCTTTTGTCATAGATACATTCTAATGATTGAAATGATAGGAAACAACCTGAAATTACTCTTTAGATACTTTCATTGCACTTCAGCCTCATTTTCCCTTGTCTTGAGGACCACATAGGTTAAAAAAAAAAAAAAAAAAAAAGTCTAATCGTACCCCACTATCCCCTGTGAACCCCGTGAAACTATATAGTTCAACAAAACAGCTCAAACCCGCATAAGAAAGTTAAAATAGCATGGCTGCGCCAACAAATGCATTTTTATATCTCTTTTGAATTTGTTAACATTGTCTGGTAGGTTTAGAGTTGGGTTTGGTGTAGAGGATATTTCCAACCTGACAGAGCATTAACCTTTAGCGACGCTCCCTGGATATTTGAATTATGAACAGCCACAATACGCTTTTTTTTTTTTACGCAGCAATACGTGCCTGTACCAACATAATAAAAACGTGCCATGGTCACATATTGAATGTGCGTTTCAGCGCCACTCTCTGGGCATTTTACTTATTTACTACACAATTATGGTGTTGCAGAAATGTATATAGAGGCATGTATTTTCATGACCCTGGATTGAAAACTTTAACGAAGTTTCAGTGAAATGTCACTAAAGTGCTATGCTTTTGCAAGCCAAGTCTTTCTGGAGTGATAGACAAAGTAATATAATTCAATCTGATTGGGCCTTTTTTCAAAACAGTCCATTTGCGACATTAAAAGCAGCCATCGATTTGACAGATCAAACTAGCGTTAAAGGGATTGTGGGTGACTAGCATGCTAGGTCTGCGAAGTGGCCTGTTGGTGAGACTATGGTGCTCTTGTGGGGACTGTTCCTCACTGCTCCTAAAACTGTCAGGATACATTTTGTCCGCAGCCAACGGCTAGAGGACGCAAAAACTGACCAATGAGTAAACTGACAGGGCAACTCATCCTCCAAACAAGAATGACTCCCAGTGGGCAAAGCCAGCGAGGCTCAGCGACCGCAGCACCAAACACGAGGTTTTCAGAGCCAAATCTAAAGTGACATTCAGAAAGGGAATGTTCGGCTTTGTCTGAAATCTCAGCGATTGACCCAGAATAATGCGGAAGGGGAGGGAGGACGTCCACACCCCTGCACTCGACTGTTCTGATGCGTCACAGAGGAACGATAATCGCAACTTTTTCCGACCCGTTTCTCAATGACATGCTAAAACACCCATCTATGCGTCACACAGACCTATTACCTGAAGTCATTGTGGATCTCTTCCTCAAATAACATGTTGTCATGGGTCAAACTGGAGGTAGACATTCCCTCAAGGATATTTTCTCCACAAGAATGGAGATAAAATTATAGATAGCGGTTACAGTTTTCCTCTAGTGTGCTTGAGGTTGCAAGTATCTTATAAGAGAGCAAATCACAGATTTACACATTCGAAACGCACACGTCAGCACGGAAAGGGTGCGCAACAGAAGTGCAAACATCAGAAATAAGACGAGAAACAAAAACAACTGTGTATACTGTTGGTGTATATCAAACAAATGACTCAGGCTCTCCACAAACATCATTACTCGGATCATGATTTCCTGGGATCACGATTGTTTACTGTGAATGTGTGAAGGGAAAACCATTTACAAGCCCCAACAGGGTTATTCCCATGGGAATGAAGGGCTCTAGTGAAGTAGTTTGTTCAGGTGTTTACCGGAAGATTTAAGCTGCACGGGAATGTCATGGAGTGTCTGTTGACATTTACTCTGAACAGCTAAATACTGCACGTCCACCAACTGCTGGATCATTCAAAAAAAAAAAAAATACTGTAAATAGTGGTGGTTTTAATAATTTATCCTTATTTTTTATTCACCAATTGAAAGGGTTCAGGAGTAATTCATTTGTGTGTGCAGACAGAAATTTGCCGGTTAAAGTTGAAACACTTTCCTGGCATCGTGCACACAGACAGAGCCCAAGCGATGCCATTGACTAACTAATGACATGGTTGCCGATGGCGATGGGATGACAGTGGGAAGATTTATGTGTGGAGACACAGATGAATGATTCATCAGTCCTAGGGAACAGTGATGCGAACACTGAGCCCAGCATCGGCAGCAGAGACCCCGCACTTTAACCGAGATGTGACAGTAGACCTGCCACCTTGTCTGGCACCTGCATTAATGTGTTCTTTATGAAGCTTTAGAGTGGGGGAAACAACTTCCTTGGCATTTGCTAATAATGTCATTTATTTATTTCTCAAATTTGGCAATTAAAGGGTCAGTTCACCCCAAAAATGAAAACTCTGTCATTAATTACTCACCCTCATGTCGTTCCAAACCCGTAAGACCTTCTTTTATCTTCGGAACACAAATTAAGACATTTTTGATGAAATATGAGAGCTTTCTGATCCTGCATAGACACTCTTGTGAACACTCGGCGGAGACTAAGACGGAAGAGAAGAAACTGTTAAATAAAGTTGGTATTTTTGTTTTCTTCGTGCCCAAAAAGTATCCTCATAGCTTTATAACATTATGGTTGAACCACTGATGTCACATGGACAGTAGTTGTGTTGCTGTCTATACAGGGTCAGGAAGCTTCCGGATTTCATCAAAAATATTTAAATTTGTGTTCCAAAGATGAACAAAGGTCTTAAAGGTTTGGAAAGACATTAGGGTGAGTAACTTGAGACAGAATTTTCATTTTTGGGTGAACTAACCCTTAAACGCATCTGGATTTTTTCTGGCTAGAAAAATAAAAATTTTTGACTGGCAGATGATAAAATATGCAAAAAAAAACCCCCTCATGTTAAAAAAAGAAAAGTAGTAGAAAAAAAAAAACACTCAGAACACCATTAGTATATATATACAGTGACAAGCGAAAGTTTGGGAACCCCTTGCAGAATCTGTGAAAATGTGAATAATTTAACAAAATAAAAGTGTTCATACAAAATGCATGTTATTTTTTTATTTAGTACTGTCCTGAGTAAGATATTTTACATAAAAGGTGTTTACATATAGACCACGAGACAAAAAAAATAGCTTAAATTATTAAAATAACCCCCTGCAAATGTTTGGGAAACCTTGGTTCTTAAGATTGTGTGTGGTTACCTGGATGATCTACCACTGTTTTTTGTTTTGTGATGGTTGTTCATGAGTCCCTTGTTTGTTCTGAACAATTAAACTCTTCTTCAGAAAAATCCACTTTTCCAGCATCTTTTTGCAGATTTGAACCCTTTCCAGGAAGGACTGTATGATTTGGAGACCCATCTTTTCAAACTGAGGACAACTGAGGGACTCAAACACAACTATTTAAAAAGGTTCACACATTCACTGATGCTCCAGAAGGAAACACGATGCATTAAGAGCAGGGGGGTGAAAACTTTTTGAATTTAAAGATCAAGGTAAATTGTGCTTAATTTGACTTCCGGGAAACATGCAAGTATCATCTGTTGCTTCCGAAGGGCAGTACTAAATGGAAAAAAATGTTATTAAAATTTTAACAAAATAAGAAAAAATTGGACATCGTCATCCTGTTCAAATGTTTTCACCCCCCTGCTCTTAATGCATCATGTTTCCTTCTGGAGCATCAGTGATGTTTAAGTCCCTCAGCTGTCCTCAGTGTGAAAAGATGGATCTTAAAATCATATAATCACTGGTGGAAAGGGTTCAAATAGGCAAAAGATGTTGGAAAACTGAAGAATCTGCAAGACCTGGAGGATTTTTCTGAAGAACAGTGATCAGTTTAACTGTTCAGAACAAACAACGGACTCATGAACAACCATCACAAAGCAAAAAAACAGTCGTAGATCATCCAGGTTTCAAAAAAAAAATCTGCTACTCATCTGAGAAGATCCTTTGGTTCAGTAGCCTCAAAAACAACTTTAAAAAATCATCTTCAGACATATATATTGCTGATAAACATCTAGAAGGTTCCAACAAACAAACAAAAAATATATAAGTAAAAACCTGCCTTCTCCAAGATACCATAACACATCAGCAGATCTAAATATAGGGTTCACTGAAGTAGCCCAAAACCTAATGGTGTGATAATTTCCCATCAATTAGTCCATCCATCATTGCTGATTGGGCCAGAGTGTGATAGCAGAGCCTATTTCAGGATCCTCCTACAAAAACCTGTGAACAAGCACGCAGTGAGGGATTATGGGTAAAACTCTCCCCTTCAGAAGAATACACATTCATGTGCTTGTGTAACAAGCATCTCTATCAAAGAGTAAAATGGCCTTGTTGAGATCCATTAGATGTATCCACATGCTGCCGTTCGCCTTTTGACAGGCGCATGTGGAGGATGTTTTGGTAAGAGTTGGGACGAAAGGATGGGTTTTGCATCATTTCAAGCTTTAACTGGAGCATGGATGTGGTCGTAGCTAAAGTGGCAGGTGTGGTGCTTTTGTTCCAGCGAGCCCAACATGGATAAAAGCTGCCTCGCAGCAGGTGCGTGGATGAAACCGTTTTAAGCACTGATGATGTATTAGCTAATAAGCAATACTGAGGGAACCTGAAGATGAAGTGTGATTCATGATGTTCTGTATTAGGTGCAAAGATGAAAGGATGGATGAATTGTGCAGGGGTTCACGTGAGCACACTAGGATGAAACAGTGAAATCATGTTGATTTGATATGAGAGAGACATCCGGTGAGATGAAAGAGAGAAGCCGCTCTCACTTTCACCCCTGCAAACTGAAAAACAGAACACTGGCTGCATTCAGCAGCAGATCAAAACACTGAAGGGAAAGTGTTTACAAATGTGTATGGTCTAAACTGCCCTCTGAAAATGATACTCGTATGGAGAGAGACTGGATGGCTGGAAGACAAAGTAATGCAAGCATTTTCCTTTCCACACAGAAAGAATTATGTAATCACTTGCTCAAATCCACTCCAGGTTTTCCATTTCACATTCAGGCGAGGTAAATATTTATTCACAATAAGATTCAATTTGTTAAAGGGATGGTTCACCCAAAAATGAAAATTACCCTATGATTTACTCACCCTCAAGTCATGCTAGGTGAATAACATAATCTTTCAGACGGATACAATCGGATATTAAAAATGTCCTGGCTCTTCCAAGCTTTGTAATGGCAGTGAATGGCTGTTGATTTTTTGAAGTCCAATAAAGTGCATCCATCCATCACAAAAAGTACTCCACATGGCTCTAGGGGAAAATAAAGACCATCTGAAGCGATTCAATGCGTTTTTGTAAGAAAAAAAATGCATATTTAAAATGTTACAAACCCTGAACTTGCATACGATGGTTAGCGGATCTATAAATACAGTATATAAAGTTTTAAATATGGATATTTTTCTTACACAAACACATTAATTTGCTTCAGAAGGCCTTTATTAACACCAGAGCTGTGTGGAGCACTTTTTATGATGGATGGATGCTCTTTATTGGACTTCAACAGCCATTCATTGCTGTTATAAAGCTTGGAAGAGTCAAGACATTTTTTAATATAACTCAGACTGTATCTGTATGTAATTACTGTAACTAATGTAATGTGCAACTTTTTCATTTTTTAAAATCATGAATGAAATCTCAGCAAAAAGAAATTAATTAACCATTTTTAGACATTTTCATATTCCAAAAAAACCCCCACACATTTAACACATTTTTTTTTAAATCATGAATGAATTAACCATTTTTAGATAGTCATATTAAAATAATAATAATAATAATAATAACAACAATAAAATGAAACACACACATACACTCTCAACATATTTTTTATTCCTCAGGAATTAACCTAGAAATATTAATGCTATATATATAAATATATAAAGTATTCATATTTTTTCATGATACCAAATGCATGAACTACTGTAATGTAACTTTGAATGAATGAAATGAATGAAATCATGGAAAAACATATTCAAAATAAAATAAAATAAAAATCAATCAATCAACAATTGTTTTTTTTTTTTTTAAAAAACCCAATAATCCTTTGGTCGACCACAGTAGGCTATGAACGCATTGCACGCTGAGATTTGCTTAAACTGTGTGAAATCTAACTAGAGCAAACCCTTCAGTTGTGATCACATTGTAAAAACAATCTTTGAAATGAAGCTGAATGTACAGCTGGTATAGGCTCTATGGAGATATACGTGATGAAACAATAATTACATGAGCTGAATAAGACCAAAATAGAAGCTCTATACAGTATGTGTCTTGCAGCCAATTTGGAAAACATACAGAACAGTACACATCCACACACAAATCCAATGTCTCTAAGAATTTGCAAATCCCAACATGGCACTCATGCAAGCCGTCAGGTATCAATAGGCTGCTTTAATGTGTGAAAAAGCAATTTAAAAAGCTATTCAATGGTAGTGTTCTGTCAATGGAGTCACTTTCACCCCCCAAAAAATAAAACGATTAATGCCCGCAGGCTAACGGATGTTGCTGGCAACACACACACGGTCTTAATTGCTTTTTGCAAGGTCAAGCGACCTACTGCTCCATAGCTCAGAATAAGGAGACATAATTCAAGTATGAAACATGACATGTCCTTATTCCAGCAAGGAGAATCTGGAACTTCACTGGACCACATTACGGTCATACGCACATTTGGAAACATTTGATGATATATTTAAAAAAAAAATGCATATTTTATTCAAAACAGTACAATGTAATGTAATTAAATCATACAAGCAGACATTCTGGCATTTAAGGGTAACTGCTATGGGGTCACTTCTACTCCACTCATATACTCATAGGTTTCACACAACCTTACAAGGATGAAACGTCACCAAAACTGCAGTGATTTGTCTGGGTGGTCTAACTGAAACCTCAGTGCTAAACGGGCAAAATCATTTCAGTCAGAATGTAAACGAGCCAACATCCCCTCTGGATGAAGACATCAAAGTTCTCTCCACTGCTGAACATTCGTAGCCAAGTAAAAAGCAAAATCATCACGTTCTACACCAAAAAGCAGACTGATAGACTTGTTTATATCACATGTAGTCCATCAGAACTCCATCAACACCCAGCCACCAAATAACAACAAACAATTTATACAACCAGATGCATCTCAAACTGCTTAATTTACTAGAAAGCAAATGTCAAGATATTGCAATCGGTTGTGAAGTTAAGGGATCTTCTAATTGAAAAACACAATCTGTTTTCTGTTTGTCTGTTTTGTTTTATTATAAGCACTTATGTTAACCAGAGATAATTTAGATTAGGGAGAAACACAAGATTTCAACATGCCCACTGAAAGTGGGAACTAAATAACGTGCTTTGCTGACCACAGTTGTGTGTTGCATTTGCGGCTCGACAACAGGAAACCACTCGACCGCAACTATGAAACCCTGTGAGAGTCCAAAACTGGGTGGAATGCTGGTACGCTAAAGCGTAAAACACCAAAACGGTTTACAAGAACAATTAAATGACCGCGACCTTTTGCCCCACCCCGAGTTCAAAGCTCCATACAGTAGAAACTTTCCCTTCTATTTACGTTAGAAAGTCTGCCAGATCTTAGGTCATTAGAAAGCAAAACAAGAGCAGGGAAAACCTTCCAGATAAGAGGAAGCCTACGTCTTTCTTTCTGAAGAATAGCGAATGAGATGAACTCGTCACAGATGGAGGTCCTCACCTCGATAAACGATAGGCAGTAGGAAAGGGGGAGAAAAGAAAACAGGTTTGTGTATCTGCCACCCCACTGCTGATATGGAAGGGTCAAGAGATAAAGCCACCCAGGACATACAAGATTTTTT
This sequence comes from Labeo calbasu, assembly GCA_019740295.1. Classification (NCBI taxonomy): domain Eukaryota; kingdom Metazoa; phylum Chordata; class Actinopteri; order Cypriniformes; family Cyprinidae; genus Labeo; species Labeo calbasu. Next base: position 1,232 of record JAHKKF010516289.1, on the reverse strand, counting down.
TTTAGAACGGAGAGAGTGAGAAAGAAATGAAGAGCTTTGTCTCAGCCGAAACAGGAGAGGCAGATTAAAATATGGGAGAAAAGTCGCATCAGATTGAAGTCTCTGAAAGATAAAAGCCAAAGAATTTTTACTACATGGATCATCATTCAAACCATAGAATGAGCTTTGCTCATGTCAGTCTGCTTTTGCTTTGGTTTTGCAATTATTGCCAATGGATTACACTCGGCTTTGTTCAGTAAGGCAGGGAAATTCAGAATTTTTGGGTGCATCCTACTCAAATTAGTTTCATTTTTGTAGTTTGACCACCAGGGAAAAAAAAGATCAGTTCAGATTTCAAGGCGTTTTTTTTTTTTTTTTTTGTCTTTTTTTGCAGTGCTGCACATAAGAATTACACAATGTATTCTAGAACAGTGTTCAAATGCTCTTTTAGATAGGAATGCACAATATATCAGCAAATAGATTTATTTATTTATCATCACAGTTAACTCCACTTCCAGAACAATTTACAAATAATGTACTCACCCCCTTGTCATCCAAGATGTTCATGTCTTTCTGTCGTAAAGAAATTATGTTTTTTGAGGAAAGCATTTCAGGATTTTTCTTCAAATAATGGACTTGATTGGTGCCCCGATTTTGAACTTCCAAAATGTAGTTTAAATGCAGCTTCGAAGGGCTCTAAACAATCCCAGCCGAGAAAGAAGGATTTTATTCTAGCGAAACGATCGGTCATTTATTTTTTTTTTTATTAAAAATTTGTATACTTTTTAAGCACAAAAGCTTATGTAGCACAGGTTCTGGGATGCACGTTCACGATGCTACGAATCAGTGATGGGTCGTTCTTGAACGATTCGTTCATCAAGAACGAGTCATTTCGGGGAGCGATTTGTTCAGTCGCACAGGCGGAACATCCCATTAGGTTCTGTACTGGAATTAGTTCACCTGTTTCGAGTCTCCGGGTTTTTCGAGTTGTTCGTTCATCTTATGGGGCTGTCACGTGATGAACGAACGTCTCGAACATGAAGACTCGAGAGATGAACTAATCAATTCTTTTTCCGGGTCACACTGCATTGGTTGAGCTTATGGGGCTGTCATGTGATGAACAAACGACTCAAACCCGAAAACTTGTCAAATAAGAGGCGAGGTGAGCTTATCATAGACTAAACCCCCAGGTAAACAATGAATTAATCTTTTCTGTTTCTTATAGCATTATAGTTTTGTCTTGTTTGTAGTGT
>JAHKKF010516285.1:5976-42407 GCA_019740295.1 Labeo calbasu | reverse complement strand
TTTTTGGGTGAGCTGTCTTTTTAATATAGATTAAAGTGGCATTAAAATAGAGCTACGTACTGTAGATTTTGTGTTGGATAGCAGTATTAAAACTGTAATGAATTTAGTATACACTGACAAATGTGGGCAGCAAAAAGGAGAAGAAAGAAACAAAGAGGATAGTCAAACAAAAAGAAAGACAGAGACAGTAAGGAACAAGAGGCTGCTCTCTCAGCGTGACCTGAACAAGCCACTAAAACGTGATTTCTGACAGTTTGCTAGCACTCAGGCTGAGAGACAGCGGCCTCTATGCTTTCACGCTAAAGACCATGATTTTGCCTCTAAAAAGTCGGCTGACAGACACACCTGCTGCGAAACCAAGCAACTCCCAGACAAATATGTGGATAGGCTTCAACAAACTAGCATGGTAATAATGGCCAATCACTTCAAGAGCTGCGGAGACAACTTAGTCATGTGGAAAAATTAGCTAAAGTTTTAAATGCAATTCATAGCAAACTACAAAAGGAGGAGATACAGGAAGAGACTGCGCAACAAAAGAAATGTTCCTTGGCCTTTCTCAGCTGATCCATCGGTTAACAAAAAGCAAGAGAAAAGAAGACGGCAAAGAAAACTTTTCAGAAGAGTGGATCAAACAACCAGCTCTGGCTTCTTGTTACAACACAACAATGGAGCCATTGAAACCAAGACTGAACACGGCAACCGGGTCCACAGGTTCTGATTGTCTCACAAAGGGTCAAGAGGGAGAGGAGAAGCTGAGTGTTGAGATATTTTAGACGATAATGGTGCTCCAGAAATCAGACGGTTTCAGTTTGCCAAGTTTGTTTTGACTTATCTACCTCAGAGGCTAAAGTTGTTAAACCTGGATGCCTAAAGAAATAAGGGAATTGTCCAGACCGCAAAGCCTCATGTCCATGTGGACAACGAATCGCCTAACAAGATCCAAGAGTGTGAATAAAGTGATACTTTACATACGCCCTGTTCTTGAATACTGTTAATTGGGGCATGAACCCTTTCAACTCCATAGCCTAATGCCAGTTAGTAAGTTACCCGCCACACAAAGCCAAACAGAGATGTTTGCTTACACCAGTTACACCACCTGCAACAGTTCTAGTAATACTGTAAAATAATTCACACACTCAGTAAGTGAAGATAGAATAAGAACTTATTACAGCCTAAATAACATTTACCTTCACCTCTACTAACAAAAGCTCAACTGGAAAATGTTTTACCCAAAACAACTAGTCCACTGAACTGAACAGTCACCTTGAAGAAATATGATCTTTACTAAAGGAAGCACTGTTAGCCTCTGTGGAGAAAAAAAAAAAAAAACGTTGACAAATCTGATTAGAAGAAATACTCACTTAAAATTTCTGTCAGTAAGAAATAGCAAACTTCGGCCTTTTGTCATGTCCCTCACATGATGCCAGCAACCTCAAGGTCATGGGTTTGGTTTGGTTGATTAAATTGAACACCTTGAATGAATGAACCTTTTTTTTTTTCAATCAACAGTTCACAAAAAGTTGTCATCAGAATGGTTTGACACTATTTTGATTAAAATCCAAACATTTTTAATACATATAATAACTGAGTATCACTAAGTGTATATTCCTAATTGTATCTTAATTTGAGCACTTCAGTAGTCCAATGGTTTACTTGTCTCCTCCCTAGACAGCAGTTGACTAGATTGCAAGTGATGAACAGACATAATGGAAAATTAAAGCTGCAAGCAGCGTTGAAAGGGCCCTCGGACCCGGGCTCAGCACCCGGTGGCTTTAGGAAATCAACAAACGGTGGGCAATATGCATTTAAAGTGGTAAATATAAGAGAAATATGTCAAAGTCATCTGTATGTGCCAAACTATGATTATAACTGAATATTGACCTTTAGATGTCTTCAGGACAGGACTCTTATGGAATGTGTAAAGTTTGGGGCAGATCGGACATTGTATACCTGAATTTTAAGAACTTCCTTTTTTATGGAAGTTTGTCAGACCGCCACGGACACGCTTTTCAATGAAAACTCAAAATCTTCACAGTTTAACGTCACAAGGGCTTTAGATTACACTGACCAAATTTGGTGCAGATCTGTATAAATTTCTAGAAGGAAATTGTTTAAATACAATGCCTGAAAATGGCAAAAAAAAGGCAAGAAAATTTAAAATAACAGACTTCCTTTTGGGATTCGGACTTCGTACCAGGGACTTTTTTGTAGGTATTGGAGTGTTACATTTGTCTACCGAATTTCATACATGTATGTGAAACATAGCTGGAGGGGCACTTCGTTGAAATTTTATAGGTGGCGCTATCAAGACATTTTGTCACACCCACTTCTGAAACCCATATCAGATGTAAATTTTGACCATTTTTGGCATGTGTGCAAAGTTTTATGAGTTTTCGAGCATGTTTAGGCCCTCAAAAATGCAATTCATTTTGGAGAGGAAGAAGTAGAATCTGAGCAATTCCAATAGGGTCCTCGCACCACTGGTGCTCAGGCCCTAAATTGTTTCTTAATGTCTCTGAAAGACTCCTTACAAGTATACCAGTTCCCCAAATGACCAGCTCCAATGAAAGAAACTCTAAAACTAAGCTTCTAGCAGCAGTAAAGGTTTACTTCCAGTAGGATTCTGAAATGCTCCAGTACAAAATGGTGGCTCACTTCACACCAAAAGCTAAGTCCAGACAAGCAACCATGATACTGTCACAAACACTGTCACTGTGAGGGCGGACATGCCTATTCACACAGCTCACACTAGTCTCTCCATGTGCCAGTGTTTTTCTTTTTCACCTATCTCCCCCCAAAAAGTGTGTGTGTGTGTCATACACATCAAAACGGTAAGGTGAATCCTTTTGAGCTGGCGGTGCAGTTGGCCACAGAATGAATAAACATCCATGTCAGGAGAAACTGATACACTCCCCTTTTCAAGCAGACGGGCCTCTCGTGGGAAATCCAGCACTAACACAATGGATAGAGACGGCCTTTTGTTGAGTCTCTCAGCTATGGGCTACTTCTTCTCTCGAGTCTGCAGCCTGAACAGACCACTCCCCTCGGTTCCTATTCCCCCTCTCGCACACAATTAACTTTTACCTTTTCTATACTTATCCATACTAGAATGAGTTTCTTTGTTACTTCAGAAGGCTGGAAGTCAGAAATGGTTGCTGGTTGTTGCTGGTTCTCTACTCGGGATGTAGGTATGTTTGGTGCATCTACCAGCTTCCAGGCTGAAAATTTATGCTGGTCTAAGCTGTTCTTTTCAGCTCCTCAACCCATAGTTGATGACCTCATGCTGAGGATTTTTAATTCTGGCTCTAAATCATCGGAATAGTCTAACACCAAGATGTTCATCCAAAACAAACTCTCAAGGACGAGCTCCCTACAGGTCAAACTGAGAGGATTTATCCATTAAACTCCATAGTCTTCTTTGGCTGGCTGAGTCAGGTGATTATCACTATTTCAGGGAGGTCCAATGTTTACACTAAACTTGAAACTAGACTTGAACTTGACATCACCTACATTACAAGTACCCATGTCACATACAATAACTATGACAGTTGACAGGTCACTACTACCTTAACTGTTAGTGATCTAAAGAAATTTTCATAAAACCAAATCTTTTGAGATTTTCTTAATTAAGCAAAGCTGCAATATTTTATACTATATCAATCACACTGATGTGACAATATCTCATAAATGTTACTCCACACTCAAACCTAGATTTGTAAACCTTGAGCTCAGTTTACACTTTTTCATGCTTGAAGAGAAGATTTCTCTCACTCACCCTCATCTTTCATTCCTTACCCTATTCTTTGCTTTCAGCTCCCATTTGGGTCACAATAAAGTTGTTATGCATGACAGTTTGGGGAGCAGAATAGGTACCGCTCTAGCCTGCTGTGTGGCTACAAAGTGGGCCCATTCTCTTTGGCCGGGCTCAGTTACGGGGCCCTGGGCAGTGGGACAAGGACAACATTGCTGGGACATTCCCAGACTGATGGAAACAAAAAGATTCAAACCACAGTGAGCCTCAGACCCCCTTGTCCTTACAGCGAGGACATCTTGATGAACAGGCCAACTAGGTGAACTAAGTATCTCTCATCACAGTTGAATGGGGACACAGAGAGGACTGCACAATTTGAAAGCTTTTTTTTTTGGTCCTCAAAAAGAAATTTAAAATTTTGTCTCTTACACTTTCACTCCCTCTCACGCCATTGCAAACCTTCATAACTCTCTTTATTCTGTGGAACACTAAAGAAGAATTTTTGCAGAATGTTGGTAACAGAACAGTTTTTGTGACCATTGTACTGACAATAAAATAACACTGACACGTCTCAAAATGTGTTCCACAGATGAAAGAAAGTACTGCGCATCAAAATGTTAACAGCATAAAGACTCACTGAATATACAGTGGGGTTCCAAAAGTCTAATTCTAATTTAAACCTGGAAATGTAAAGTACATTTTTAAACAAATTAAAGGATTAGTTGACTCCAGAATTAAAATTTCTAGATCAGAGGTTTTCAACAGATTCAGAAACATACGAAATGAACCACTGTTCTAGATAATTTACTCATCTCTATGTCATCCACGATGTTCATGGTTTTCTCTCTTCATTCGAAAAGAAATTAAGGTTTTTGAGGAGGTTTTCCAGGGTTTTTCTCCATATAGTGGATTTCAATGGGAGTCAGTGGGTTGAAGGTCCAAACTGCAGTTTCATTGCAGTTTCAAAGGGCTCTACACTATCCCAGCTAAGAAATAAGGGTCTTATCTAGCTAAACGATTGGTCTTTTTGTTTTTTGTTTTTTAAATACAAATTTACTTACTTTCTAACCACAAATGCTCATCTTGCACTAGCTCGACTTCACGCATTACGTAAGTGGAAGTACTCAGTGTTTACAAAGCGAACATGCAAAAAAAAAAAAAAAAAAAGTCAAGTACTTTTGTTTTTGAACCGAAATGCACAGATGAAGAACTAACCACACAGGACCTTTCCAACATGGTTACGTAATGCGTGAAATCATAGATGCACATTGGAGAGCTAGTGCTAGATGAGCAAAAAAAGTGTTTATTTATTTATTTATTTATTTATTTATTTTTAGAAATTTACCAATCGTTTCACTAGACAAGACCATTATTCCTCGGCTGGGATCGTGTAGAGCCTTTTGAAGCTGCACTGAAACTGCAGTTTGGACCTTCAACCTGCTGATCCCCATTGAATCCACTACATGGAGAAAAATCCTGCAATGCTTTCCTCAAAAACCTTAATTTCTTTTTGACTGAAAGTCATGAGCATCTTGGATGACAAGGGAGTGAGTAAATTATCAGGAAATTGTCATTCAAGATCCTTTAACTGCATCTATTTCAGAATCTGTACCATTTCTGGGCCACTAATCAAATAAATATGCACTACAAACTTCATTGTGATGGAGGACACGATCATTAGGTTTGACACACACTTGTAGAGTTTATTATTCTTGAGTGCTCCTATCATTTAAGCAAAAGCGAGACATTTCCAATGCACTGCTTTTGCATTGTTTTTCTATGTAAACATGCTCCAGGCGAACATCTCAGACCCATTGCCCTCACAGCATCTCTCGCATGACATTGCATTCTAAAACTGCAACACTCAAGATAAAAGTTGTTGAACTTTAAATAAAAAAAAAAAATCTAGACCTTGCGTTTTCGTTTTATTTCTTTATTCTCTCTTATGTTCTGTGTGAATGGTCCCTACAACATTTGTAATGAATGAACGAACAAACAAACAAAAAATACATTGGAAAATGGTAGCATTTTCTTAGACTTCTTTTTAAAACTAATTTTAATCACACCAGGCCCAGCAGAGTGGTCCCCCTGGCTCGGTAAACCCCCCTGGTGTCTTGGAGCAGACGGATAACCAGGCATATGAGAAAGTGCTTACGTGGGGTCCTGAAATCAGGGGACCATATGTGCAAACGTTCTGTATCATTATGCTGTGCGGCGGAGCACAGGGAGACCACCATAACTTAGTTTGTCGTCCATACAAAGTTTGGGCCAAGCTTGGATGGATTCATTAGACGGCCTTTCTTTGGAGCCAATGAAGCTCAAAAGACCTCCAACAAAGGAGCTAATCACAGACTCTCTCCTCAGCTTTGGCCAGAGTCTTTCTTTTCACTAGGTCTTAGATCATTTCTCACAGCTAGCTGGCCAGCTAGCTCCAAGCTTGTCTGGACAGACAAACAAAGCTGTGGGATATTTATCCTCTGTGTATATGTACAGCTGTTGCTTCTATAGGACGAGCGAGCACGCACATGTGAATGCGCCCACACACACGCACATACGTGCATACACACAGAGCTGCTACTTTTGTTGGTTTTGTGTCGCACACAAACAGACCCGCGCTGGTGGGGGTGCCGGTGACTTCTGTTGGTAGTGGTGTGCTAATGTGTATGTTTGCATATGTGTGTGAGTAATATGTGTGAGGGCAAAACAGACAATGCGACTGCAGACCTCTATTCTAGCATTGACCTTGAACCCCAGTAGCCTTCATTCCCATGGTTGCTGTGTGAGTCCTTGTGCATTGGACGCCTTTTGGATTTGTGTTGCCATGTCCCTGCCCTCTTTCAATTAGATGACAAGCCTCCATCCCTGCAATACAACACTCTTCTCTCTCCTACGGGCATAAAACACTGTGTTATGTGCCCTGCTATGCGTCATTCATATTCATACTCGGTCACATTTTATGTTAGGTGGCGTTAACTACTATGTACTTACATTTGAATTATTCATTTGTTACAATGCACTTGTGCACATATATGTTTTTACATTGTACTTATATTTAAAAAAATACCTGCATGTAATTACGTTTGTAATTCATTTCTGAGTTTATTTGCAAAAACAGATAAGTTCGTTCAAAAATCATGTTTTATAATGTTTTCATGTTTATATTGTGCTTTATTATGTTAGTTAGCTGTATTTTTTAGTTATTTTTACTTTATATCAAAATAACCCAACGGCAGTTTGATTGAAATTAACTGGAATGCACAATGAAAAAAACATGATTTTTATGTTATCTGTTTTTGCAAATGAACTCTTCATTTATAGTTACACAGTTGACCCATCCCTTACACCTTAACTCCTCCTTAAACCTATAACACCAAACCTGTCTCTAACCTTACCCGTATCCCACCTCAATAGCAGCAAAAGTGTTTTGGAATAGAATATGAGCATAATAAGTACATTGTACTTTTTTGATGTAAGTGCATAGTAGTTAAGGCCACCTAATATAAAGCGGGACCTTCCTTTGAGAACCATCTGTATCCTGTCACTTCAAAGAACCTACAAAGGCTTAAATTTTCCTCTTCTAACAGATAAGCTGATGTGAAAAACCTATATATGTAATATCAAAAATATCAGAATATTTTACTCTTCTTTATAATAAACATGTTCTTAAAGCCAAGTTAAGAATATGGAGGTAAAGATAGAGAGAAACAATATAACTTGTCAGAGTTCAAAAGACAGTAGGAACTACATTTTACATAATTTCTATTACAATTATTATAGTAATTTGCACACTACTGTTAAAAAGAATTTTTAATGTTTTCACAAAAAGCCTGCTATGCTCAACAAGGCTGCATTTATTTGATCAAATATTAAGTAAAATATAATATATAACAATTTAAAATTACTGTTTTCTATTTTAATATATTTCAAAATGTAATTTATTCCTGTGATGGCAAAGCTGAATTTTCAGCAGCCATTACGCCAGTCTTCCTTCAGAAATCATTATGCTGATTTGGTGCTCAAGTAACATTTCTTATTATTATCAAATACTGAAAACAGTTCATATTTCATTTTAGCATTTTCATATTTCACAGTTACTTAATGCTTAATATTTTTGTAATTCATGACACATTTAAAATTCAGTTTATTATTCCTTTAAAACAACAACAGTTATTTGAAATAAAAATCTTTTGTAACATTGTAAATGTTTATACTGTCACTTTTGATTAATTTAATGCATTCTTACTAAATAAAAGTTTTCATTTCGTAAAAAAAAAAATGCATTGCCCTCAAACTTTTGAATGGTAGCGTATATACATGCTTTAGTTAAAACAAACATTATACATTACATTATAAAAGGCGAATGCTCTATTTATGCACTACAAGTCAATTCTTATATTTGGCGAGTCTTAATATTGGACCGTGCCACCAGCTATTATTAGATTCGGCCTATTAGAAGTATTGCATCGTGTTATGCGAATGAGAAATGGTTGCTAATGCATTTGTCTTATTTTTTGTAAAAACACATTTGAGTGTTGCGTCGAAGCAATGCAAGTGATCTCATATTTTATCACAGCACATGCCATTTTCTCAAATAACAACCGGCGAGATGAAACGCAAAGAGGGAAAAGTGCACTGACACGGGGTATTCCTCAGTTGCAGCGAGGGGCTGCACGCACCCCCCGCCCTTTCACTTCTCGGCGGCACCCACAGAAGGCAGAAAGGCTTTCTGACATTGCCCTACATTCAGCTGACTGATCCCACACACACAGTCTTCTGTCACAAATAATCATTACAGCCGCACCCGTGCCCGCACACACGCGCACACACACCCTCTTTCTCTCCCACTGTATTAAATATTGAAGATTTCAACTTTCAACTGGGAGCATGTTCAAGCACCCTCCCATCAAAACACAGAGACATGCACACACACACACACACAGCGTGTGCATTGCCCTAGCTGCAATACAAACCACCTCTATTAGAGTGTCAATCGTATTCAGATCTTTCCTTTCTTGCCGGCGCCGACTTTCAGAATATACGGAAGCCCTACATCCTCAGACGTGAGTGTGCCCACGCCCATCCATCCATCCTCACACATTTGTGCTTTCTTTCTTTCTTTCTTTTCATATCCCTTTGTTCCTCTCTACACATCAAGGTGCCTTGCATTTCTGCCTAATGTTGGCTAATGCTTTCTAAAGAATACCACCCGAGCGCTGCCGCCCGCCTCTGTTGCGAGTACCCATGTCACCGGGTCGTCATTAATTATTCCCTTGCTTACAACATGCTGTTGCCACGGTAATGTGCCATTAAGGGAGAGCCAAGCGAACGGCAGTCTCTATGCAAATGAGGCTGCCACAAAGACCCTGGGCGCGGATTTGCAGATCGGAGGACGCTGCGACGGACACACTCCGTATTAGAATTGAATAAAGGGACGATAATGTACCTGGGCTTCCTTTTAAAACACAACGGCAATGCCGAACGAGTGCAGGAAGGAGCAGAGGAGGAGGGTTCGGAGGAAGCACCTGGCATTTTAGAAAATACAGGGGTGTGTGTGTGGTATTTGACAGACATTTGAGGGACGAGTTGGCAGGGACCATCAGCTTAACAGCAGATGCCTCGGCGACAAATCCGCAAGTCCTCGATTTGGATATAACTCGCATGTGATGATGTGGAGAAAATAAAGAGGTTCGAAACGAAGGCCTTAAATTTAGAATATGTCCTTGTCGTCTTGACGAGCTTGCCGGGATTGCGGTGCCCACGGTAGTGGCGGACGTAGTTGCGCGCGGCTTTAGATAAAAATCAGTGAATAATATTTGCCTGTGATGTCTCAAAACGAGAAGACGAGAAGTCTGTGAGAAGGGGAAAATGAGAAATGCAAAGATGAAGATTTGTGCCCCGCTGAACATTATGCCGTTTTGGCACGTAAACCCTGAGCCAGTCAAAAGCGATGTTCTTGAAGCATTTAGGGATGGCAGACCAAATCAGCAAGAAATCACAAGGCTGCATTACTCACACACTCAAATATTATAAATAAACAACACCGCCATATTCACATTTAAAAAGAGAAAAAAAAAAATCTTTTTTGACATTCATTTGTATAGTGTGTGCAATATTTGACTGACATTCTAATAGCCTCTTTACTATTAATATTACAGTGAATTTACAAACTTAAAATGCAATTATTACACATCCTTAAAAATATATATATGTATATATTTGTAGCAATAGCCAACAATACATTGTATGGGTCAAAATGATCAATTTTTCTTTTATCCCAAAAATCATTAGGATAAGTAAAGATCATGTTCCATGAAGATATTCTGTAAATTTCCTACCGTAAGTAAATCAAAACTTAATAAAGTTCTTAGCATATTACTAATTTTAAAGGTGATTTTTTAATATTTAGGTTTTTTTTTTGTTCACCCACAAATTCCAGATTTTCCCAAATATTGTCCTATCCCATCAAACCATACATCAATTGAAAGCTCATTTATTCAGCTTTCAGATGATGTCCAAATCTCAGTTTCAATAAATTGACCCTTATGACTGGTTTTGTGGTCCAGGGTCGCACATTACTTAAGCATTACAATTTTCATGGAAAAAGCAACCAGGTTCACAATTAATTTTATATCAGAGTAATGAACTGTCTGATGCTGCTCAATTAGAGATTCTAGACAGAAGTCATGGCAGGTTGCCGGAGAGGAAATGTCCCCTGCCTTTTGGATACAGATTGCAGCCATTATCAGGACAATTTCCCAGGTGGAGAAAAACATCAGAGGAGTCTGGGATAACGGTGAATAAGAATCACAGATGAGGATTTGTTTGTTGGGGTGGGGTGGTGGGATCTACAATTTTACATGCAATTGTCATTGTCTGCTGCAGACCTTTCTGCAACTTTTATTTTGTAAAAGCCATCACTGGCAGGAGCCGAAACAGGGCATTGGGTGCCTTCACAATTTCGAGGGCATTCTTGTGCGTTACTTCTAATATGTGGCATGTGATTTAACAAATCCACAGACGGAGAGGAAATTCCAGGTATCAGATATATTTGATATGAGGTAAATAGACTAGAGACAGGAAGAGAAAATAACAACAAAACAAGCTCTGAGAGGGTTTGATGACAGACAAATCTGTTTTTGTGTTTCTGTACACTTCCTTTACACTATAAGCTATATTTTGACTAAGGTATATTTACACTAAGGTATATTTTGTGCCTTTGACAATCATGTATGGACTTTCTACCTTTCTCTGTCTCTCTCACACACACACAAACAAGCACACACACACACACACACAATGGGCAAACCCTGTCACTTGCTGCTGAGAGTCCAATCAAGCATTTGAATGCAGTGGCACATTCAGTTTTTTTTTTTTTTTGGAAATGACAACATTTATTCATCAGGGAGGGAGAAATTTCTCTCAAAGACCCCACAGTGTTCTGCCAGGGCCTGTTTGGCCCTGTTAATTGATTGCTTCTCACTAACAAGGATGTAAAGTCCTCCATTGTGCACCTCTTCCTCTATGCTAATGAAGTCCAAACACAACACGCTCTTTCTTTCGTTTCCTCTCCGCGTCCCCCTTCCTCTCTTTCTCTCTCCGATAGGAGGTTTTGATGTGAAGATGCTATGACAGGCTTGCTCTCTTTCTCTCTCTGCAGCTGGCACGAAAGATGTGATAGGAGCCAGGACCAGGAAGCAGTAATGGGATCATGGGAGAGTGATTGCAAACACACACATACACACACACCTCCAAGTTTCCCCTCACACTGCCCCTAATGAGGGGTAAAGGGACAATATCGTCATTGTTACCCTCGTGTTTGGGAACCTCAGGGCCAAGAACAATAGCTGTTTACCTAAGCAGCAGCAAAAGTCCTCAATGTGTCCATTAATTAATCGGACGGCTCCTGATTATGCCTTTCACATCCAGCCATTAGAGATGAGGGACTCTCGGTACTGCTTCCTGTCTCTTTCATTTGGTTTTTACACCATCCACGATCTTCTATACCTATTTGTAGCACAATCACACACACACACACACTCCTCACATATCTGTGCCCTTATTCCCTATGTAAGAGCACTCATTCCCTTGATTTTCATGTGTTCTTTATCAGTAAAATGTAAAGGCTACAGAGATAAATGTGACCCTGGACCACAAAACCAGTCATAATGGTCGATTTTTTGAAATTGAGATTTATACATCATCTGAAAGCTGTATAAATAAGCTTGCCATTGATGTATGTTTGTTAGAATAGGACAATATTTGGCCAAGATACAACCATTTCAAAATCTGGAATCTGAGAGTGCAAAAAAATTTTAAAATACTGAGAATAATCGCCTTTAAAGTTGTCCAAATGAAGTTCTTAGCAAGGCATATTACTAATCAGAAATTAAGTTTTGATATATTTACGGTAGGAAATTTACAAAACATCTTCATAAAACATGATCTTTACTTAATATCCTTATGATTTTTGGCATAAAAGAAAAATCGATATTGCTACAAATATACCCGTGCTACTTAAGACTGGTTTTGTGGTCCAGGGTCACAAATAGGAAAAAAATATATATATATATCAACAACAATAATAATCTTATAATAAAATAATAATATATTTATTATTATTGTCATTTATTTATTTTTTTGTCAATTTTATGTAGAGCTGCAAAATGATTAGTTGCGATTAATCGATTAAAAATAAAAGTTAATGTTTGCATATGTGTGCGTACTGTGTATATTTATTATGCATACATAAAAACACACAAACATATATATAAGGAAAAATGTTAGATTTATATGTAAAATATTTATTTTACATTTAATTTTAATTATATACAAGTGTTTATATACAAATACATACAATACATGCAAATATTTTTTATTATATATATATATGTGTGTATGTATATATACATAACAAATATACACAGTACACACACATATAGTATGCAAACATAAACTTTTATTTAGAATCGATTAATCGCAACTAATTTTGCAGCTCTAATACAAATGAAAAATGCTATGAAATAAAATGTTATTAATTTGTAAGGTCTCCAGATTATAATATATATATATATTTATCAGTTATATCATACATAGCAGTTAAATTGCATTACAAAAAGGTGTGGAGGCCCCACCTTACTGTCTTCGCGGTGCAAATTTGCATTGGTGAAGTCACCCTCCCGTTTACCATCATATATCTCTCTCACACCGCTACCCAATCCACTACAAGCAATATGCAAAGCGCCATCATGAATATGTGCAATTAGGTAGGGCTGGTGAGATTTTTCCGACTTATGGGATGTGACATTTGTAGGGCAGAAGCACAGATCAGCATAAGCGAGAGTGACAAATGCCTAATCCCTTCCTCCACATTTCAACATTTTTCAGGTCTATCAGAATACGTTCTTGCATACACACACCTACGCCGCATATTCGCGCATTTGAATTCCCCGATCAACACGCCTCGGCCGTGGTCATATGGTATCATGGATACAAACAACATCACCACCAGAGTAAGAACAAGAGGAGACTTCTTAATAGATCACGAAGATTTGTCAGAGTGCTTGTGGCTCTGTACATCAAGGCCGTTCTGTATGGAAATCATACAGTTTGGAACAGTTTGTGTGACAGAGTGAATCTCAAGGATAATCAGTTTGTGAGTTATTGAGAGGGAAAAAACATATACAATGCATACAGTTAAATTCACGCATCACATAGAAAAAAAAAGCAAGATGATGGAGACAAAATCCACACTAATAACCATCCTTGGAGCCTTTTACCTACAACCATGTGGAACCGTGTGTTCACTATACTTTTGCTTGTCAAATCCATGGCAATCCTACTTCAGTTAAATATAAAGACTACAACCAGGCATTTGAAACATGTGAAAACATAACTTTTCTATTTTATTTCTCAAAGTAAGCAATATAATATTTCCAGGAAATTACTGCTCGCTGCGGTGCACTTAAATAAATATATATTAAGAAACGTTGACATATGACTACATACATATGCGTTATATATACATATATCTCAATCACACACACGCTCTCAGGCAGACTGGTTTTATTTAGGTGTGGGAGTTTAATTTTGCTGAGAGATGTCTGTGAACCCTATAATACGGTTCAGGTCTGAATCCTCTTGGAAATTCATCAACCCATAATCCTTCACATTGTGTCGCATTCAAATGAGGCGCTGGAACTCCCACTAACGCAGTGTAGCAGCGACGGCTAATTTATACTCGCACACACAACCTTAAACAGAAATTGTTCGCTCGTACAATACGCAAGCATACCCCCCACCCCCACACGCACATACTGTATATAGTAACCAAATTTGAGCGAAACACACACACACACACCTGCATGTAACGTGGCACATTGCATGAGCTCCTCCTTGCAAACCTCTTCCCCCACAAGCTACCACACACACATCATGTCACACACTCGGCGCATGGCGAGGCGTCGCTCACACCACCCAGGAAATTAACTTGACATTTTATGGCGACCACAGAGGAAAAAAAAATATGGAAGGAAAGAAAGAAAAAAAACAAAGCGTACCAAAGGCACAGATAACATAAACCCTCTCCCGAGCCTCGCCATCATATTCGCCAGGATTTTCACCGATCTGCAATGCAGACGGCACGGGGTGGCCACAGAAAATGAGCTTTTCCGTCCTCGCCCGCCTTCCTCCGGAGACGACGGCCGTCTCTCTCTCACTCTTTTTCTCCCTCGACAAATGCTTCCTGTCTATTTTCATATCCAATTCAGTTGGTCCCATTGGTGCGGTTCTGCCTGATGTGAGGTTAACAAAATGAAATAAATAGAAACGGGACAATCTCACCTCAGTCTAAGCTCCCAATTAAAATGATACAGTCGCCCATGTCAGAGAACGAGAGCGTATTGAAATGGGGAAGGAGAGTTGCTTTGTGCCTGCTTGGATTTATTTTTTCGTATATGCGTGTGCATGATGGACGGAGCCATATTGTCATCGCGACTCTTCCTGCACACACACGCTCTTCTTTTCCATTTCTTAGACTCAATATATCTTTGCTAAAGCGCAGCTGTAGTGCAATAATAACAAAATATTCCAAAAGCATTTTGGGTATTTTAAAAAAAATCAGTGCCTATTTGCATCCTCACACATGAACGTGCCGTCGGGCCAGCGCTTGCTGTCATAACCTCAAAGAAAAGATTCAAACACACACCGTGCATAAAGAGTCCAAATTAACGTATCGCAGGATGCTGAGTGCATGGACACACATCCGCACACACACACACACATACGTGTGGTTTGCTTGTCTGACTTGGTGCATCTCTCTGTGGCTGGGTCCTGCTCTATTAGACATGCAGGAATGTTAACATCATTATGCATTATTCTGAGTGTCTGTCTGTGCTTTCACACCCCCCTCCTCTCTCTCTCTCTTTCCATTCGCCATATTGTGTCTGAGGAGAGGCCCAGACGTGTGTGTGCCACAGACTAACGCAGTATTGTGTCTCCTGTCTGGGGATGGGCATTATTTTAACGGCCTTTCATGTGCCGGTGCACACAAATCACTGATCTTTTCCGAAATGGAAGAAGTGGCGAACACACGCATACGGACAACCACACCCAATCGCACACGTTTAGAAATTGTATTAATGCTCTCTACACATGCCTTGCAAATTATGCCCAGGCTAGGCTGTCGCACGTCTCAAGAAAAGCACACACAAAAGTGTGCATGCGATCCAGAAATGGTGTAGAAAGAAAGCAAGCAAGCAAGCAAGCAAGATTGTATATTTTCTAACGGCGCTCAGTGGCTAAACTAATATTACAGTCATGCGAGTGTTTACTTACTATGCAGCTTCATACAAAATGTAATCAGCTGTGACTATCATCAAGTCCCATTTTCAGACTGCTAATGGGGAGGGGCTTTTACATTTGCAATATTTCTCTTGCCGCATAATGAAAAGCCAATGAGACACTTATAAAATGTCATAAATTCTGAACAAGCTAAAGCACTGACCTAATTTTTGTCTTTTTAACCCAGTATTTTATTCAGCTGGAAAAAAATCTGTTTGAAATTCACTACCCAGATTTTAAGTGGAAGAAATTATTTATTTATTAATAATATCTTTAATGAAATCACTATACCTCTATTTTTAGCCTAACAATAAATGGTCTCATTTTTTGTGTTATCTAACAGTAGCTCAGTTAGTGTCACACTAACACTTCTTACTTCATTGATATATTTTATATTTAAATATGTGACCCCGGACCACAAAACCAATAATAAGGGTCAATTTTTTGAAATTGAGATTTATACATATATTTATACAATTATACATACTTTCCACTGATGCATGGTTTGTTAGGATATGACAATATTTGGCTGAGATACAACTATTTGAAAATCTGGAATCTGAGGGTGCAAAAAAAAAAAAAAAAAAAAATCTAAATATTGAGGAAATCACCTTTAAAAATGTCCAAATGAAGTTATTAGCAATGCATATTACTAATCAAAAATTAGGTTCTGGTATATTTACGGTAGGAAATTTACTAAATATCTTCATGGAACATGATCTTTATTTAATGTCCTAATGATTTTTGACAAATTTATAATTTTGACCCATACAATGTATTTTAGCTATTGCTACAAATATACCGTGCTACTTGCTCCAGGGGCACATATATCAGTCTGAAAATGCAACAGTGATATTATATCATCACTTCTAAAGCACTGTGGTGATCAAAAGGACTATAACACAGTCAAAAATGGTAAAGAAGGTGATGCAGTGCATAATAAATGAGTGATACAGCTGATCTTTGTTTGATATAAACCCATCTCTTGTGGGTGCGGGAGCAATAGAGCATACATAGATTGTATTATAGGAGGGCTGAGAGGGTTTATGCAAAAGATTCACTTTTTAATGTCTTTAAACCTCAAATTCCTTTGGAATTCTTAAAACAATGTGCCCCGAGAATATATATATGTAAACATTCAGTGTATTTGCAGTGAACCTCCACTACAGCTTCTTCTCTGCTTCCCCTCTCAACTCCTCCCCCTTGCTGCTTGAAATCTGCATACATTTGCATGGCATTACCATGCGCATATTCTTTGTTCTGAGAGGGAAAGGATGATGCGGTTTACAACGTTGCTGTTATGTGCCCCACTTGAAGATGCTTCGATATTTAATGAATGCAAAAATGCTTCATCATCTGTAGCTGCGAACGGCTAACTAGTTTTTATAAAATAAGACTTTAATAGAAACACTGGTTATATAATAGACTAAGTGCTGTAAATTGTGGGAGGTGCTCAAATTACTGCTAAATCGTGCAATGACATGCACAAATATATATTTTCACATGCTATATATCGTTTTGTTGTATCGATATGCATTTGGATAGCGTCCAATACAGATTTAATTTTATGACGCCATATGCATTTAAAGATGTCACATAAAATACAGCGATACAGGACGTTTGATACACAGTAGAAGCATGGGCTGGCATGCTGTAAACTGACATCTATTGTCCTCGTGGGCTCTTCCCTTTGTGCCGCGGCCAACTGTAATCATGCAAACGCAGGCGCCAGACTTCATTAGCTCCTCAGGGCCAATGCTAATCACACCACAGCAAGGCACAAGAAAGGAGGGGCCACAGAGTATGCATAAAACAGCCGGGCATCGCCTGTGTGCTGCTGATATACAGGTATAGTCTACTGATAGCATGCATGCTAGCACACTTTTTTTTTGGCCTTTTTTCTTATATTTGCAAACTTTGCTAGTCAGCTGTTAGGTATGCACATTCAGTTTATAAAGTAAAATGTAAAATTAAAATACGTATGGGCTGGGTGTGAATACATATTATAATGTAATGCAAACAACTTGAAAAGTGCATCTGAAAGAGTAAAACAATAAAGTTCCCAAATATAGTTTGTGCTTACGAAGCACTGTCTGGTTTAAAACTGACAGAAATGATGAGAATCTTTTGTTTTGAGACTAGCATGCTTTGTTGTAACTATATAAATACGTCAGATAAAATAACACTGAGAATTGTACAAATATGTGACCCTGGACCACAAAACAAGTCTTAAGTAGCACGGTTCTATTTTTAGCAATAGCCAAAAATACGGATCAAGATGATTGATTGTTTTTTTAATGCCAAAAATCATTAGGTTATTAAGTAAAGATCATGTTCCATGAAAATATTTTGTAAATTTCCTACCGTAAATATACCAAAACCTAATTTATGATTAGAAATATGCATTGCTAAGAACTTCATTTGGACATTTTTAAAAGTAATTTCCTCAATATTTTTATTTTTTTTTAATAGAAAGTTTATTTGTTCAGCTTTCAGATGATGCATAAATCTCAATTTAAAAAAAAAAAAATGACCCTTATGACTGGTTTTGTGGTTCAGGATCACATATATTTATGGGCTATGATTTGAGTTGCTTTTTACATTTGGATTAATCTGAGAACTCACCTCATGCTGGTTTATCATTTGATAACACTGATGCCAGTTTCCTCGCTACCAGTGGTCACATTTTCCTTCAGCCCTGCAACACAAAGGAAAACGGAAATCTTGACTGAATTGAACATGCTAAATCTGTTTTCCAATGTGATTCAAGCGAATATCCACCTGTGTTTCTCACATAAATTATGTCTCAAATGACTTAGCACTTTCATGAATTAGCATATGGCTTATTCGTGTTTTGAAGACACACTTGTTAAGAAACACAATATTTTTTACATCCAAACTGTCTGTCTGTGAATTTTAATTTGAATATATCCTAAACAGTTGTTTCCTAAAAGTCAAATTGGACACAAGAAGAACAGTATGCTGAACGGTACTGTGTGTGTGTGTATGAGTGTGTACATGAATGTGTACAGGAACATATAATTGCTGCCTTCCATCTTTGTAGGATATGATCTCTGGATGTCCAGAAAGACACTCTGCCCCATGAGTTGGTGCAGCTGGTGTAACCAGCATTGCATTTACCTGGAGGGGGGTTCACCACTGGTGACTTTTTAGATGAAATGACTCTTTCTGTTTCAAACCATCCCTGTGTATGGGAGAATACTGGCAGAGGCTGCATGACTGTCACCTCAAAGTATGTCTCTGGCCAGCAGAGCCCGAGATCTCTGCAGCTATGCATTCCCTAGAGTCATGCACGCACACACACACAGTACTGCTCTGCTCTACTGTGGCACTGATCCAAAGCATAACATTATATTTATCTTTCTATACATTTAGGTATATAAACACACATTTTGTGTGTAAATAGCTCTGTAGTTTACACATGTTGACAACTTTACAGGAAGATTTGGATGGTTTCTTGATTTGAGCAGCAAGAAGTAAACATGCATGCAAAATAACACATCTGTTACACCTACTGCCAGAGGACTGGAGCTTTTCAAGCCAAATGTATATATTTTTGTACCATTAGCTGTAAGCTTAATCAAATTGTGTTTTGATATGTGCATTTTTGTGCATATTTTTTAGCCTTAGAAATATTTTTCAGTATACTACAGTACAAAAGGAAGCCTCCTCTGAGCCATATAGGTTTCAAAAAAGCTTTTTTGTAAACCTGTGCAGTGTGTGTTATCTACAGAAACTCTCAAAGAGCGTTGTAGGGCCATGTCCATATAAAGGTAGTCCTCTCCTGACACATGTCAGAGGCAGAGTGACAGCTGTCAGCTTTTATTAAGCCTCTGTGTCCGTATGGCTTGAGCTTTTGACTTAGTCACTGCTGCTATACAGCGCATCCTGCAATGCATTATTTTACATTGCTAATAATGTTTTATTGCATTTCATACCTACAAGTAAATATTCAGGTTTTTGATACTTTTTACTCCCCTCTCACTTCATAACCCATTATAAGACAAAATATGTTTATTATCCACCTTTTTCCTCCCGTAAGAGTGGGTGCGGCCATTTGTAAATTTTATGGGTCTGGCTTACAGTCTCATCCATGTCTAGCTATTTTTAGCTATACAAAACAACTTGTTTTGCTGCTCGACATTGCGAATTGGTGTGTCTTACCATATTATTTCAATGTATAATTATCTTAATTATGAACACACTGGTTTGTAGTGCAAACCGTTTCACCATTTACTGCAGATTGATATTCTTCTCATCATTTCCCTATAGCAGATAATGAACCGGAAGTCTCACCCATGTGCTTACTTCCGTATTGAAGGAAAGGGGGATAACAACCCTCTCATATCATACACTTTTATAGCATGACAAATAAATAAAAACAAATAATTTGAGCAAATACAGTATCTCACGGTTTCATATTAATAGCTAAGTATTGTTTGGGTATTATTTTGTATGAGTCAATCTTGACAGCTTTGTGTTGAATGCAAATGTAAAAAGGCAGAAACAAAAAGCAAATTCCAATGGAAAAAAATAGAAATTTATTTCCAAAAAAAGCACAATCATTGCTTTTGCAAAATACAATGCAATAAAAGACATTTCAAGTACTTGTGACAATGTTCTATCTTGGATCCTCAGATTAAAGTCACAACTGAATGCTTCCGTATACAATACTAAAATAATGGCACACTCTATGCAAGGAAGTTACTGTATAACCAATACCTTTTGAATATCACACACTGATGCCACTCAATACATTCAGAAAAACCATCACAGATAGTGTTAATAAAGCTGAACAGCTATGCTAAAAAGCTAAGAGTCTCTTGTGCGTGTATTGCCTGCAGTACGGTGAAACCAAGGTCCATTTCTGCTCTTGATGTTGGCAGTGTTTGAGTCGTCCCCATCCCCCACCCCCTCTCTCCACACCCTCAGCGTCTGCACTCACTGGATCCCTCTGCCAACACCTCAGTCCTGACAATCAGTGGCTACTGGACTATATATGAAGGCCGACTGCTCTAGCATGGAGCCAGGTATGATTCCCCAGCTGACAGTCTGCATCACATCTGATGGCTGAGAAGCAAGAGCTCGCGCACACACTCTCACACACTCACAGTCATAGCCGTATACCTCACAGATCATGACCAGCTACAAACAAAAACACTTAGGAATGATCATGCATACAAGCGTTCACAAACAGCCCACACCTTCTTGCACACATACAACCATGCTGGTGATTGGTTAAAAATACAACCATGGGGAATAACTTAGGACATTTTCGTGATTGCACAATGACAATCTAGTTGTTTAGACACCTGATGTTAAAATGTTCACTGATCTGATTGCAAGCTGCCAATGCTAAATATAGGTATAAAAGGGGTCTAAAACGTTTAATCATGTCCACTTTTGAGCACTTAAAGAGTTACTCGAAATTTGTGACCCTGGACCACAAAACCAGTTTTAAGTAGCACAGGTATATTTGTAGCAATAGCCAAAAATTGTATGGGTCAAAATTATTGATTTTTCTTTTATGCCAAAAATCATTATGATGTTAAGTAAAGACCATGTTCCATGAAGATATTTTGTAAATTTCCTACTGTAAATACATCAAACCTTAATTTTTGTTTAGTAATATGCAAGAACCTCATTTGGAAAACTTTAAAGACTATTTTCTCAGTTTTTTTTTTTTTTTTTTTTTGCACCCTCAGATTCCAGATAGCTTATTTATTCATTGTTTAGATGATGTATACATCTTAATTAAAAAAAAAAAATTGACCCTTATGACTGGTTTTATGGTCCAGGGTCACATTTGTAGTAATAGTCAACAATTCATTTTATGGGTCAAATTTATCGATTTTTCTTTTATGCCAAAAATCATTAGGATATTAAGTAAAGATAATGTTCCATGAAGACACTTTTGTAAATTTTGTACTGTAAATATATAACAAATTAATTAATTTAATAGTAATATGCATCGCTAAGAACTTAATTTGGACAACTTTAAAGGCAATTTTCTCAATATTTTGATTTTTTTGCACCCTCAGATTCCAGATTTTCAAATAGCTGAATCTCAGCCAAATATTGTCCTATTCTAACAAAGCTTATTTTTTCAGAAAATTGATCAAGAAATTTACTGGTTTTGTGGTCCAGGGTCACATTTAACCATATTGCTTTCGTAGTGTAGACACTGAATATGTTCGAATAGCCAGAACACAAATGTTGTGAGAAAATGCACCGGAACAAGCAATCAAAACTTCGCTACATAATGCCAAAACAGGCAGATTGTGAGCAAAAATTGTAGCTGTGATCTTTATCGTTTAGTCAGTACTATTTGTATAGAGTGTCTCGAGGAAATCCACAAAGCAATAGTCACAGGAGACACATTTGAAACGCATTATAATACCTGGTACACACAGTATGTGTCTTGGCTGACCGCTTGTGATCAGACCACTGAAAACGCATCTTAATACCAGGTGGAAACAGGGCCTTTTCAATTTCAATTGAAGCAAAAAAACATCAGTCCAGCTGTGGAAAATGCTCTGTGTAGCCATGTGGCACAAAGCGGCTGTGACTATGTGAATGATTGTTGCCTATTGTCTATATTGTTGTCCTTTTCGTCTCCGCCACCAACCTTTACGCTTTCTTATCTCATTTCTCAACACGTTTAGTGCAGGAGATACTCTCGTTTCCTCCCATTAACCACTGACAGGCTGAGTCTAAAACATGCAGGAATTTAATTACATTCGGTCGGCTCTCATAACGGCGGTCTGGATGCAGGGGGGTTGAGGTGGAGGTAGGTTGCACACATCAGGTATAAGTGTGTGTGTGGGTGGGTGGGTGCAAGAAGGAGGGAGTTTTGCTGACACCTCTGTTGCCCACTTTCACGCTAATTAACACTTCTCAGATATACCGGGTGACGGTAGTCTACATGACAGGCTCAAGAGGACATTTGCACAGACCTTTCGTCTCCGAACAATCTGTGGAGATAACGGTGCGCGCGATACTTGCGACAAACGCGTGTGTACGGGAGTATAATATATACACATGCGCAAATACCTAAGTGACGGCAACAAATGCACACACATGAAACGGATCTGCCGCCTCATTATACCATCCCCGCTGGTCACCATCTGTAGAAAGTCATGCAGTAACTCTGTCCGAACCAGGATAACACAGGACCATGGCGGTGTGATTCATGTAACTGTCCGTTCTCCATGAGAATGCCTCACTGCCACTCTGCACTATAATATCATGTCTTTTTGATGCTTTCCTCCACACTGAATTCAAAGGAAGCCCATCACTCTATGACAGTCGATGTCAGTCCTGCTGATGGATGCATGTAGCACATTTCAACATTTCAGGGCTTTGCTTGGCCTTCTATTATTAGGATCTACTTAACCCTGGCGGATGGTTGATCACCATAAATGAGAAGCTGAGAAGCTATTCTAATTACAGTTTTAGTACGCATTTGCAAGTGTAACGCGCATGCGCCGTCACGCGAGGCTTCTATATGTTTTTGTGCGTCTGTATGGGGGTGATATACAAGGAGGTAAGCATTAAGAGTCATTTCTAGCACTCCTGCCTCGGCAGTGCCAAGAGGACGCGCGGAGATGAAAGGTAATGCAAATGGGAGTGTCATACAGCGAGTTCCATTCCAGACAGCCACCTTTGAAATAATTAAGACAGTGGAATGGAGTGGAGCCAGAGTGAGGAATAGCAATTCCTCTGAGTGACTTCTTCTAAAGACAGCGAGCAACCAGGCACAACACTGCTGCGCAAACGTTATGACAGCATTTACATTTAAATGTTTGTTAAGTTGGGTATTTTAATGTTAATGTAATAGATGATCTCTATCAAAGGGACATCATTCTATATTAATTATGACCTTAATCGAGAATGTAATCACATTCGACACGATCATATGTCAAAACGCGTTAA
Source organism: Labeo calbasu (assembly GCA_019740295.1). Taxonomy (NCBI): domain Eukaryota; kingdom Metazoa; phylum Chordata; class Actinopteri; order Cypriniformes; family Cyprinidae; genus Labeo; species Labeo calbasu. The sequence goes on along the minus strand of JAHKKF010516285.1, from coordinate 18,862 downwards.
GCGTACAAGAATCTGGCCTTCTTTTTAGCCTCAGCCAAGGGCCACAATTCCACGTAGAGCAAATAAATATTCATCCGGAATTTTCTAATCGCACACGGCTGAAGATGAATACAAATGCAGAGGATTCCATGCTGTGTTGGAATATGGCGCATTTGTGTCGTGCCGGATAAGTACAAGGCTTGCCACAAGCAATCCGCATACGTAACCGACAATAGCGGGGCGGGTTCATACATGCAAATGGGCTTCTTGACATGCACGTTGCCAGCGACGCCAGCTAATTTCATAATTGGCGAGCGTGATTATGCGAACGCCGTGGCGCCTTATTGGAACACGCGTGCCAGCGGACATTTTAGGTCTATCCTTTTCGCATGCTCACCACTGCTAAATTCTTTAAGATGGTGGCACCTTGAAGGAAATGCTACTGCGCTGACGGAGCCCAGCCCACCTCCTCCCTACCCAGAGTCTGCAATGCGATTCTAGGAAGATTGTGGGGCACCCTTCGCCTACCCCACCTGCATGATAAATTTTTAATTCCCACGTCACTAATAAGGATATTAAGCAGAGAGTCTGGAGCTTCCGCATATATGCATGAGTCCGCATGCATTAAATTTGCATAGAATCGAGTGATTCAAATGTAAGTATGCGAACGTGCAGCACTTCACTGTGCAACATTACTGGCATGTGTGACAAATGCTGCCTTTGGATTGTAACCCATGTTTTTAGAGACACAGAAAATCAGCTCTGCTCAGATCTTCTAAGAATTGAGGTGGCACAACCCTAATTACACTGATTTCATCTGGAATGATTATTACGGTCAAAGTGCTAATGGTTTTACAGCAAACAAACTTGCATTATTCATTTCTGAAAGATTTCTGGTAACATATTTCAAAACAGGATCCTTCAAATAAAACAAAAAATACTGTTAAGTAAAAATTATTTATGAACAACGTAAGCTTTAAATGATACTTTTTGTAAATAATATCATCAGGCTTCTGATTGGCATGACATGCATCATTTAGGCTCTGTCATCTTTCATATTTGAGACACGGTTATTGACTTATTTATAGCTCTGAGAATTTGCATAATCTAAATTCAGTAGACAACAGACATGCTCAGTCAAACCGCTGCAGTTAACGCCACTAACACATACGGTGTCACAGCGCTGTTATTGCACAGATCGCTTCTGGCTTTGAATAAAAATATTATTATTCAATCTTGCACCATTTTATAACTGTCATTATCATGCAACGTAATATTAACACTTGCATACATTGTGCATACAAGATATGCCATGCTATACAATACATAATGACAAATTTTTGAGAAAAGTAAACAGTAGCTGTACACAACAAATCAATAATTCAGCCATTTAAAAAAAAAGAAAAATACTCATACTGAACTGATTTTGAAGTTAAGGTCAAGACTGAACTACTAAATGCAGGATTGGACTGTGACATTTTAACCACTGCAATTTGTGAGAATTTACTCAAGGGTTATATATCATATTAAAAGAAAATATTTTGACTTTTTGACTGCTTCTAAATCTTGACACTGAGGTTAATTTGCCCTATGAATCATGCTGCAGGGTTGTTCTTTTTGAACTAACGTTTTGCGACTAGACCTGTCTGCTTCTTTGAGATGTCAATGAGCTGTGCGTTGAGATACCAAATCGCTGCTGAAATACTGATATACACAATTACGTACACAAACCATGACAAATCTGAATGCAAACATGCACACATACATTTGAGTGGGTTCTTAATGCCTTCACAGATCCTCACACACACACACACACACAAGTACATACATGCATATAGAATCGTCCACTTACTAACACACACAAACACACACATATATGGAACCTGTCCTGCTTTTGCACATTGCCATCATACGCATGTGAGATCACCCCCTTGTTGCCACAGCGACTCCAACCAGCGGGAACAACACTGTACATGTGACCTGGTCGAGAAGGGGTGGGTCTACAGGATGCTCTGTGCCAACATGTATCTGCTTGTTTAACATCTCAGCACATTTTACGGCTCTTTATTCCATTAGATCAAAGTAAGTAAACTTACACATGCATGGAAGCTTACTGCATCTAAATGTCACTGTGTAGCAAACAAACATTTAAATGTTGTCTTAAAATTGTGTGACTTCTCTGATCTGCACATAGGGACTAAAAGCTTAACCATAAGCTTTCACATCATAAAATGAGATGTATAAAGACATAGAAATCTGGCTAAACAGATCTAACATGTACAGTGATGGAACCACAAACACTGATGAAAAACTCTTACATTTCTTAAATCTTCATAACCTCACATTTTCATAAAAAAAAAAAAAAAAAAAGATCAAATCCAATTTCTTCTTACTTCTTGTGTCCCAGTGTCTTTGAATGTGGCTAGTTAAAGATGCATCTACAAATATTTTCTCTTCAAATGCATTTTTATCAAAGTGAAGAAAGATGTTAACAATTAACTAAGTATGGAACTGTGGACACAAGTTAAAAACCAAACAGGCAAAGCATCCAAAGATTAAATATATTTAAAAGTAGAGGAAAACTAAATACATATTTAAGCAAAAATAAACTGAAATGACAAACAATGTCTCTTCCCAATTCAATGAGAGGAGCACAGTATTTAAGACAACTGTGCAAAAGCGCTATGAAGGGTTGTGACTGAGAACAGGCGGAGGATGTGGAGTAGCCAAAAATATGAAGATTGCTTGCCCAATGAATACTGATAAGCTGCCATGGTCGCCATGGTTATAGTATTCAGCCAATTACAAGACAGCAATATGCCTGAACTGTCTAAGACACACACACACACAATAGCAAACGGCTCATTCATAGAGCTGCAAGCAGCCAGCCTACTACATAAAAATTAATATTCAAAAGGAACCTTGGAGTTCACTTCAATCCAGGTCCTAAATCACGTAAACATGTTGAATATTTAGTTGAAGCTCAGAGCGAGTACACTTACGGGTCTCTGCTCCATAAAGAAAAACTCCAAAACAGAGATTATATTTTAAAATCAAGATATCATTTAGAAAGCGTGAATCCTCACAGACAAAAAATACTAATAAGTAAAATATCAAATATGTATTTTGTATATTACAAGTTAAAGCACTGGCTTATAGCATGCAGCGCAGTCTTCTTTATAGTATCACTGATGTTCTTGAAAAAACATGACCCATTTCTATCACTCAAAGCATGTGGTTTTGCAGTAATGAAAGAAGTGATCTCAAAAATGATTTGCAAACATACAACACTACATTCAACCTTTCAGCAGTGCACATTAAATTGCAATGCGGACATTTTGAATAGATTGACTGTCAAGTCCTGGTGCATACAAAGCAAGCGCTGGATATGTAAAACGAGAGGACATGTAACGTTATCATAAGAGGAATTATGAAGGGTTTGGCTGGTGTGCTAAAAACAAGGTGTTTGGTTTTGTAAAAAAAAAGAAAAAAAAAAGGAGAAAATATCAAATTATTTTATAATACGTAAAAAGCAGGTTTTTGTTTTAAACACACAAATTGTTGTCTTGAACTCAAAAAGCAAGGTGTCAATGTCTTTTCACAGTGGATTCTGGTAATTGCCTGATAATATCATGTTCTCTTTCTTTTTTTCATGTGACAACACATAAGGCCCTGTTATTACAGGTATTCACAGAAAAGAGCCTTGAGATTAAAAACTACGTTAGTTGGTCAATATTTCCAATACATCATAATTTAAAAAAAAACAAAACTACAAATACTACAATAATAATAGCAACATATTTAAATGCATTTATTTGTTTTATAAATGTCGTTTTAAAATGTGTTTTAAACTATGGGCTATTTCCTAGACTAACATTTTGAATACAATTACAATTGCACTGTGTAAGTGCTTAGTTCTTGATATTATTACTGAAACTATGCTATGGGGTTTGTGACAAAACGTGTTAGGGTTTACTAATGTGATCAGTGTTAAGCCTATAAAAATGTCTATTTTTAACTCGCCTAACTTGTCTTACAGGCCTTTAAAAATATTTTATTTATTAAAAAAAACCCCATCATAATAGAGTAGGCCTATATTAAAAGTCTACCGCAAAGAATAAATACGGAATAATGAGAGGGCGTTAAGCCAGACGAAAAAAAAAATCTCACACTTGTCAAGTTCAAATGCAAGCGCTTTGAGGACAATAGTGGTGATGTCATGTTTGAACGCGGTCTAAGGCAGAGCTGCAGCAAAGCTATGCTTTAAAACTTCAAGCTCAATACGCCACTTCTTTTACATACACACGCCTTATTCCCACACTTACAAACAATTCACCTCAGCGGCAGCAGCGTATATAGCTATCATGCCTGTGAGATATTCACAGCCGTTAGGCTACTGTTCCTGCTTTGGGGCCCGCGTCTGCTGAGGCTGGGAACGGTCGCCACTTTCTAAAGGGATGCAGATGAGTCGGGTGCACTTGACATCTTTTCATGACCCATGTCGCCCCCAGCCCCCCCAGCCCGCCGGCGCTGTCTGTCATATTCTGGATAGGGCCGTGGCATTGCCACTTGCCCTCGAGCGTGGGAATGGGAGCGTCCAGTCGTTCACATCTACTGCGCTCCGTTTAACGGAATCAATTAAGGAGGACCGACCCCCTCGCTCCCCATGTGCCCACCCCTTTTCATTTTTGTCAGCTCTCTCTATATGTCCTAATTATTTCTGTTTGGGATGCCAGCGCCGTTTCCTGGCCAAAGGCGACCGAGCTGAAATAAATAGTGAGCACGTGGGTTCCTCTCTCTTCACGTGTCAGTTTTCACTAAATTAGTGAGATCATACAAACTCGAGTATCATTAATTTAATCTCTGAGAGTCTATTAATTTATTCTGTTGCGTAAAACAATACTTCCTCAGGGAAAAATTAACGAAGCTGACTTTTTTTTTGGCTTGCGTTAAGGTTTGCATTTTTTTGCGCGCAAGCGTTAAGTAGAAAATGCATACATTTCAAAGCAACATAACACCAAAAGAAACCTTTAAAAAAATCACATAAAATACTAATATTAAAAAACTCAAATTCTTGTCTGACATAGTGTGTAGCTAACAGCTCTCCAAAGGTACTGACATATAATATAACACAATTTCTTTTTGTAAATCTTCGTGTCATTAGGCATCCAGAGTTTTCGATGAGCCAGGAGGCAGTTTTTACTTTCGGTTATCTAGCTTTATGAAGTGCAACATACTCATACAGCTAGATAACCAAAGATAACAACTCGCTTCCAATTCCACAACAGTAATCCCCGGATACCTCCGTGTCTTGTGTAAGAATAAATCCAAGTGATGAAGTTGCTAAAACAATAATAATAATAATAAAAAAGAAATAGGCACGGGACTTGACAATTGTCATTTGTAGTTCTTAAAAGTAGGTATGCTCGCAACAAAAACAAATGACAGTTTCTTCACAGGGTAATGAGAATCAAAACGGAAGCTATAATCCATTTGACATCGGAGCAGTTAACGTTAAAACAATATGAGAGTTGGAGTGAGGGAGCCTGTCGAATAAGAAGCAGTCATCCTCGCACAGGCCATCATTTGCATTGCAAATTACCTCCCAATCTCACAAAAGGCTCCTTTGGCTCTATTAAATCGTGGCAGCAGCGATAGATATCCCACGGAACCAGCAGCGAGATTATACAAAGGAAAAATCCGCTTCCAGAGGAAAAAAGTGCACACGGAAATAACATCGCGATTGTTTCGCCACTGAATGGAGAGATCTCTCTCTTATTTTTGGCCGAGTGGTGGCAGGTTGTCCGTGCACGGAGGAGATCGGTAATGCCACAGATCCCTGAGAGCTGCTATGAGAGAGACGAGAGGAGGATTGTGTTGCTGCTGCCAGCGGTCTGAGAGAGGGAACAGGGCCACATCTCGAGGAGTGGNTAAGCGGGGGGACGGGCTTCCAGTACCAAAATATGGACCAGCCAGAGAAGGTCAAAGGTCTCGGACCACGGGGAGTGCGAGGCGATGATGATGAGGATGATCATAATGATGATGTCATTAGAAATCTCCAGAGTGCGTTTGCATCCCTCGTGCCGGTCGAAGCGGCGATCCTTGCGCACTTTTGCTCTACGCGTAACATATTTTCAACGACCAGCATACTTGTTGGAAATATTTGAGAGGCGATGCCAATCACCCTCGCTCGCGAGGATTTTAGCTTTCAGTGCGACTGAATACGTGGAAAACGCTCGCCGGCGACAAGACGAATCTTGCGATCGTTCCCCCGGCATTGACAGTCAACACGCAAAGGTATGTATAGCGGCAGCAGCAGCTGCTGTTCTCTAGGCAGAGTAAGGTGGTTTCCATTGCTAGCATGTGTTGATGCCCTCATATATTCTGACCACTGATATCAGAATCTTATTTTTCAATTGATTACATACTCATGCCTACTTTCTGTTCCGTGAGAACTGTAATTGAGTGCGGTAAGTGGATAACAAACCTATCAATCAAAACGTGATGCTGACTTTCCAGCATCTGTGTGGGTTTCAGAATGTAGGACTCACAGCACAACCCTCTTTCCTTCTGTGTGTGTGTGTGTTCATTGTAAAAGTTGCAAAACATACTCAAATAAAATCATCTATATCACTGATCTTATACAATGTGTCTTCAATTCATTTTCACACTGTCATTAACTGAACAGACAACATCACACTACATGGATGTCAGCACAGGTGTTCTGTTGGCCTGCACAGTATGCACAAATAATGGAAATCTTGCCTTACAGGTCTCTAATTCTGGACACATCCAAGGTCAAAAGACAGCTATCATTTGTATTTAACCTGATATGATGGTTTTCTGCCTGAATTGGTTTAGGTGAGTCACGTCACAGCAGTTTCAAATCACTGGCCCAGTGGGAACACACACACAATAGTTCCTAGCTATTAAGGCAAACAATAGCTTAAAGTTGGAAAACTTCTCTCTCATTCAGGCCTTCCAGAGCACAGCCAAACACAAATAACACAGGACACTAAGAGTGAATAACATGTTTGATTCCCATATTATTTACACAGAAAAAGCCTACATTAACACATATGTAAAAGTTTCTTGTCTTTCCTAAACAACACCACCGCCAAACACTAGTGTTTCTTCTGTCTAGAATCATAAAGAGGCTACAGTAATTAAATTAGAAGAAAAAAAAAATTCAAATTCACTAAGCAGCACAATATGAAGAAATAACAAGGTTTCTGTTACAAAATGCTAAATCAAGTTCCCTTGCGCACAATGACAACTTGTGAGACTTTGTCACCGACTACACTTGAAGTATTACTGCATGTGACTTTGGCCTTGTGCTTTGTGTTAGGTCAGTTATAAGTCTATGACATCGTTCTATGTGGTTATAATATCTCGAAAGTTAACTCAAATGTACAGTTTTCATCATGTGAAATTTCTCTCGTCAAAGTCTGTAATGCAACAAACAGCACTGTATTATTCCTAATGGCCACAAAAAAAAAAAAGAAAAACAAGAAGGGTTTCCAGATGTACTCACTTGAGCAAAGGGTTTTTAAAATTATGCCGAAGTCGACGTGACCAGATGCAACTCCTGCTGTAGGTAAGAAGCCGGCGTGCTCGGGGAGCTTTCGGTTTAAAATTGCCGCTAATACTCAGTTCATTACGCGTGCCTCAGCGGCTCTGATTCTCACAAGAGCACAGTCCAAGCGCACGACAACGACAGCTACCGTATAAGCGAGAGCCAGTGAGAGGGGGAGAGAGAGAGGAGGGGTTGAGAAGTTTCCCATAACCTATTTGTCTGCAGCACCAAATAGAAAAGTGCACTGTTGAGCAGAGAAGGTCGGCATGTTTTCCCCCCCCTTTCTTTCCTTTTCTTTTTTTCATGAAGGGTGTTCGGGAGGGGGCAGTCCTCTCTGTGAAAGAAAGGACGTGCTCTGAAATTCAAACAAGTTCGCCAGGTCTTTTGTTGGACTTGAACTGAGGAGGCATTGTTCCTCTATTGGCGTGGACTAGCCCCAAGTTCCCAGACCAGGTTACGGATTGACTGCGGTAATGAATTTGCTCCGAGCGCTTCTGCCCAACACGTTTTGACTGACGGAACGCAATGGCCATCTGACACTGAGAGGAGATCATTAGCTCGAAGAAAACTTGCACACAGATACGTAATAGCTTGTGAAGAAAAAAAGAAAAGAGAAAAGTGTTTTTTTAACGATTTAAACTCACCATAACCTCAAGTGCGAGTGCGCACACGCAGACACAGAATAGGGCCTCGTATTACATCTTTTTCCTTGAGCCATGAATGCACAGGCCTATAGGCTACACGCAATAATATGTGCAGTTTGCGAATTATACAGTCAGTTCTAAAACACTTTTTAAATAGCACATCATACTTTCGATCTTTCAATTTATAATGAAACAGTAATAAACAATAATATTACGTTTTGTTAATGTCCTATCCGATGATGATCCTAACAAAAAGTGCTGCATTCAGTTGCTATAGCGACTGAGATAGCTGTGCTCCAGCGTTATATTTAAATACGCCCAATGATTTAGGCTACTTCTAATCTAAGTTTGAAACATATACTTTAATGTGACAAAGAATATCACTCGTGAGAGCCTGATGCCAGATCTTTAGCTTTGACATTCATGAAGCGTCAAAACTTAATTAAGGTGGTCAGACCCCCCCAAAAACCTCAACATTTCACATCATGCATATTTATACATTATCATTGTTGTTGTTTTTAGCCTGTTATTGTAATATAGCACTTTTTTTATTTAATGATCAAGTTGAGATTTTGAACACGACGTTTCTTAATTTGAGATTCTGAACGTTTCCAAATAATGTTGCCTAATTCATATTCCTTCACAGTTCTCAATTATTGCCCGCACTTGTGTTTGACTAAAACGAATTCACGTTTAGATTTTACAACGAGGTCACGTCCAATGACGTAGCAAGCCTATCGGCTACGTGCAGCCATATTTAAATACATCAGGGAAATTAGCGCATCAAATATGCAAATCCCCCAACATAGCCTTTCTTTCAGCGGTCGGAGTAATTTCCCCTCATCGGCTTCGAGGTGGCTCGTTTCTTTTTCGGAAGAATATGTAAGTTGCTGTTTTTTATTGAAAGGAAGAACCTTTCTTGACCGTGAATACTGGACCATATGCAGCAAAGAAGCGGAGACTCTTTGCCAGGGAAGTCGCCCATCATGCATAATGAGACGCCTGCTCCGCCATTCTTACATCTTCACCGCAGTTGGTCCTTGCGTGTGTATTATTTTTAATATTGATGCATATTTAAAAGGTATATTTGAATTTCCTTTGCATTCAAGGTGGCTGCGTTGTTGTGATTCCGTATTATTTTATTCGCATTTGGCATTGTGATTTGGCTCTTCGCGATGCGGATTTTTATATTGTGCATTGTCTCCATTATTGTCCATTCATCTATTTAAAGAAGGTTAAACAATACTTAATAACGTTCTTATTCCTTCTTTAGGATCAGTCAATAGATAGAAATATAAAATACCACTGCAAATAATCAAAAGCATTATAAGCGAACAAAGACATTTGAGCGGCTCAAACAAAAAGGCACAAAGAGCATTGTTTTACATTAGCATATCATTAATTTGGAGCATCTCTCATTCAGAAATTGTCGGTTAAAAGATACTTCAACTGTGGTTAGCTACCAGACAAAGCAAATACTATTTGCATAAAATCTGAAGTCGTCCGTACGAACAAAATATGTAAAACAAAATTTCCATGCGTTTAACAGTATTAACACACAATTTTTGTAAATTAATACATAGTAATTCAAAAATGAGCATCGTAGTTTTAGTTCTCGTTAGCTGTCTTAACTCACATGGACAATAAATCTGCTAGCAGTCTACGTAAAAGAAAACCTGGAATCGCGAGGTAAATGCTTAGAAAATTAATTGACAAACGAAATCTATTGCTTTGAACTTGACATTCACACAAACATCATCGACCTCAATCAAAACTTACCGCTAAAGTCATCATTAGGCCTAATATCCACCTCCTACCAATATAATTGCGTTCGCTTTCGAGTCATGGCTGTTTTCCAGAACTTTTTGCGCAATCTTAGGCATCTCTTCTTCATAGTTCCTACTCGTAAAGCGTCTGATCTTCATCTTGTGAACCTTTGCTCAAGTGATCTGGCACCCAATAGAAGTGGTCAGACGGGCACACGTAAAGATTTACTCCCAATGGGTCAACACACGTGCTGTCCTATGCTCGCATGTTTTCCGCCTTAAACAAACTTCAGACAGCCCTGCTATATCTCTTTATACGAACAGACGTCAGTGAGAGAAACAGGACTTACTTGGACTCTGCATGTCCTCATCTTGGCGACTTCGTACGGTCCGAAGTTGTGTAGCACATGTGTGATCTGCTGCGCCTGTTTGCAACACAGCAGGACCGCGATTACCATACTTATGCATATTTAAAACCTATAGAGAAAAGGATTTCAAACTTTCCCACAGCTCCTATAAATATAACGGGAACAATGACTCACCATAACGTCCTGAATTATAATATAAACTTTGCTTAATATAAAGCTGTTAATGTATAATTGGAAAATGAATTCTGTTAGCTATCTTTAAATCTTAATTTATTTTCATGATATCCTTATGGCATTCTGCATTAAATTCTAAGCCATATTTTTTTGCTATTGATGGGTCTTCTGGACCAAGTAGCGTAATCTGTAGTTAGTTTAAAGTTAATATAGCCTATACATTTAGTCATATTTCGAATTCGCGAAGAATTAAAAGGGAATTCAGGCCGTTCCTGATGACTTTAAAAGTGTCTTAACTTTTGTTTTGTTTTTGAGGCTCATAAAAATACACGTTTCACTGAGAGAAATGGCATTTGTAGGATTTTTGTATTCATTTTCTCTTTCATACATTTTATACGACCGTTAGCCCATATTCTACGTTAGATTAAACGTAAAAAAATTATTTTTGATTTTGCGTATCTTGAACAGGATGTTTCCCCCCCAACGTGTTCCTGTACATATACAAGACTGTTAACAGATAAAAGATAAAGTTAATATAATTCTTATTAACGACGTAGATAAATACAGCCAAAGGAAAAATATAGGTAACAGACTGTCTTAAGGGTCACTTATTTCATCCAAAAAAATAGATCTGTAATCCAGCCTCTTTAAATGATGAGAACAAGAAAATCTAAAATCTCTAGCGTCTAAACGAGCCGTATGGCTTATTTCTCTTTCTCCTCTCCTTATTCTCTTTCGTGATTATTTTCACAATCATTATTATGACCGCTATAAATATATAAAATAGCCTATAAACTATATGGACAGACTTGTTATTTAAGTGAGTTATACGTATAATAGATAGAGAAAGAGGGGTGGAGAGAAAGAGAGAGAGAGAGAGGAGAGAGAAAGAGGCTGATTTCCAGGTAATTCAATACAAAGACATTCATGTTTTCTTTCCATTGTTTAGCTCTGCCGAATAACACAGTGAACACATATGATTAACAGAGAATAAAGATGAAGCGGTGGGTATTTACAAATATTTTATCATGTTGATAAACTTTAGTTTTTCCATTCCCCTTTTTAACTATTAGACTACATTTTTATTGTTCGTGTAGGACACATAAGCTCATGACCAATTCAACTAAACGTGTGAGAGAGCTAATAAAATAATAAACTATATTCTAAACGATATTTCAAGCCATTTCTAAATATTGCCTCAGCCATTTGTTCTCCAGAAAGTGAGAAATGCAATTTGAGTCACCGTAATGCATTTCTGTAACACGTGGCGACATCTAGTGGTGTAATTCTCCATCGCGAACTCCTGCAGAAAAAAATGTAACGATTTATCAGAGACGACAGCGATAATTCCATGCGAACATAGCATTCACAAATTGAATGTAATTTATAATTTTAATTATATTTGATTATGTATTAGTTTTTCTCTCTAAAAGCTTCGTCTAATATAAATTCAGGGCTGTCGTCATCTCTCAGAAGCAAACTGATTGATAGACCGATTTCAAATTCTAATCAAATATTGATAGGTGAATAAATACTTGCTTTAAATTATATAAGAGCCTTCTGTTCATTTATATTTTTGTAGACACGTTAGGCTACACAAATTCCTATTTTGGGGAAATAAAATCCAGTGCACGCACAATAATAGCCTAGGCTAGCAAAAGTTTTGAAAACATGTCCAAATATTGGCTTTATAGTAGATTTCTTTGTTTGTGCGTTATATTTTTGTCACCATAAATTATCAGTGATGACTTACTATTGTCGCAGTTGCTGTAAATTATATCCTGTGTAGTTGACTGTAAAAGGTCGTCCATTCTTTCTGCGTTCGTACTTAAGCCAGAGACCTTAATAAAGACAGAAAATTTGTTAGTATACAAAGAGACATTTCAAATGTTAATTTTCTTTTTAAAATTTGCTTTAATAAACAGTGTCGCAGCCATTTTTGGCCAATACGCGGGTTACACGCGATAGATTATAAATGCGTGCTCAAGATGATGCATGAACCTTAATGTGTACTGAACGGATTTTTTACATTGTGATAAGAACTTTAAAGCATTCAGCAATATAATGTATTAACGCGTATGGTTTCATAAAAAAATCATCTTATATTCAATCTAAATAGTAATAAAAAAACTTTACAGTTACCATAATCACTTGATGATAGTCAAACTTGCATGCTCTCCTTTTCTATAAAGCACGTTCATGAACAAACGTCTTCGACACGTTACGACAGAAACGTTTTTTTTTTTTTTTTTGATTTCTTGTACTTATAAAGAAAGAAAGAGAGAGAAATGGGGGATCATATTTTGGATCTAAAAATATTGGCCTTGTAATTCGATATCCCCAAATTATCCGCAACATTTATCGATGATGATTATCGAT
>JAHKKF010516283.1:0-18099 GCA_019740295.1 Labeo calbasu | reverse complement strand
AGCCTTGATGAGCATAAGAGACTTCTTTAAAGACTATTACAAGTCTTACTGACCCCAAACTTTTGAACGGTAGTGTATATATATATATATATATAAAAGTAATTCTTTTAAGGACTGATTACTAAAGGTCCACTGGGGAGCCAAATATTCTTCTAAACTGTAAAAAGTAAAAAACACAATTTGTTGAGTCAGCTTAAAATAATTTGTTACCCTGCTGCCTTAAAATTTTAAGTTCAGTCAACTAAAATAAGTTTATTCAACTTGAAATGTTAAGTTGTACTAAGTAACAACTTAGATATTTGTGTTAACTTAACAGATGGGTAAGTAACCCAGCTGCCTTAAAATTTTAAGTTGATTCAACTCAAATATCCAAGTTGTCACTTAGTATAATGTAACATTTCAAGCTGAATAAACTGTTTTTGAGTTGACTAAACTTAAAATTTTAAGGCAGCCAGGTTACAAATTATTTTAAGTTGACTCAACAAATTGTTTTTTACAGTGTATGCCATCAATGCAAAAACACTTGGGAACCTTTATTTTTAAGAGTGTGGAAGCTTTCCATTCAACTAAAGTGGAAAAAAGCTTAAAAGGTTCTTCTTTTAAGAACTTCCTGTTGAAAAGTGTCTGGTGAAAAATCGTTATGTTTAAGAGTATATGACCATAAAACCACCTCAGGCTGGTTTAAGAAGAGAGTTGAGAAGATGTGTGATGATTTTTCTATCCTCTGTCAATTCCCTTAAAAAATAAATACCGAGACAGTTTCTGTGCACAAAAAAAAAAAAAAAAAGTATAATCGCCTGTGAAGCGGTAGCACTGACAGATGTGACAGAGAGACGAGTGTATCTTACCCTCATGCCTTCAAACCGGGACAGCGCTCTCAGCGGTCTGAGGGCTCTGAGCGTTCTGAGAGATTTGATGGCAGCAAAGTCCGAGTAGCCCAGCGTGTTTGCTACCAGGCTTACGAGAGACACCTATGAGTGACAGAGAGCCGAGGAGAAAGAGAAGATAGAAACGCAGCGTTAGGACGGCAATAACATCACAGCCGCTACAGCAGTCCTGCCGAAGGAAAAGACGCTGGGAGGAAAAACAAGGGGGTTAATCGTCACGGAAACCCGGTTTCTGGAGATCTGTTAAGGAGAAATGTGATTTTAGATGTCGTTCTCCTCTGTGAGCTGTGAAGGACTGAAGGGTGGTTTAGAAGGCAGCTGTCTATTGAGTCTACTCGGACGGTGCCATCGGTGCCGGGCCCCGCTCAGAGCGGCTCTTACCCTCATCCCAGCAAAGCGAGACACGGCGCGGAGAGGCCGCAGCGCCCGGAGCGTCCGCAGGACCCGCATGGAGCCAATCTGGTCATAATTGACCACACGTGCCACCAGACCAATCACTGAAACCTGCATGAAGCGAATTATACTTCGTTTAGTTTCCATGAAGCTCATATTTTCCATTTTAATCAAATGCGATTATTGTGTTCATCAGTCTTTAGAATTAAAAAAAAATAAATGCATTTAATGTGAATTTAATAGCTTTTAAAAGTACTTGATCTTATCTATTATAAATATTAAAATTCATAAATTTCATAGGATTCATATTAATCAAATTGGATTTTTTGTTCATGTTCCAGTCAAACTTTTTTAAGTGACAAAGTAAATGCATTTTTATATTATAACAAATATTATGTTATTTAATATAATAGAAATATTAAAATCTTAAAACATATCAAATTAAAATAAAATCACATTTAAATTATATTCAATTTTAAAATTATTTAAAAATATACACAAAGAATATGTAGGTTTAAAAGCACTTAATCTGATTTATTTTAAAAAACTGGAATCTCAAATATTAATTACATTTTGAAAAAATTCTAAAATTAAATAAAAAAGTGAAGCAAAAATGCATTTAATGTGCATTTAACAGCTTTAAAAATACTTAATCTAATTTATTATAAATAATAAAAATATATTCAAAAATAAAATAATTTAGTAAAAATTAAATAAATTTCACATTATTCCAATAAGACAAAACCTTCTGAGAATCCTTCACTATTAATTAAAAATAAATAAATAAATAAATATATAAATAAATAAATTGTAGCTTTAAAAGTGCTTAATCTGATTTATTTAAAAAAATGAAATCTCAAATGTCATATTATTCGTATTAGATAAAGTTTAAAAAAAATAATAATTTAAAAATTATGAAGCAAAAAATGCATTTAATGTGCATTTAACAGCTTTAAAAATACTTAATCTAATTTATCATAAATAATACAATTACAAAAAAGTATATTATTTATATGATCAAATGGGACTGTTTAGTCCATGTTCCAGTCAATTTTTAGAAATAAAAAATGTTACATTATTCCAATAGGACAAAACTTTCTGAGATTTTTTCACTATTAATTCAAATAAAAATAAAAATATGTAGTTTTATTAATCTGATTTATCAATCGGATTAATAAAAAAAACCTCAAATGTCATATTATTCAAAATAATTAAATTTTGAAAAAATTAAATAAAATAAATTTTAAAAATGCGAAGCAAAAATGCACTTAATGTGCATTTAACAGTTTTAAAAATACTAAAATCAAATTTATTCTAAATAATAAAATTACAAAAAAGTAATTATAATTCTATTGATCAAATGAGACTGTTTTGTTCGTGTGTAGCAGCTTTAAAAATACTTTTCTGAGAATAAAAATCGTATCAATTTCATACGACTTCAAAAGGAAAAATTATTTTGAGGCTCTTCACTAATAATTAAAAATATAAAATATGATGTTCACAACAAATGAAATTTTAAAATGCATTTCTTGTGCATTTAACAGCTTTGAAAGTACTTGATCTAAAGTATTATACAGTAAATATTAAAATAACAAAAAATGTATATTTTTCATGTTAAGCAAATTGTGTTTACACTACAGTCAATCCTTAAAGAATAATTTTAATGTCAAAGACAACAACGTTATAATTGATATTATTCATATTAATTAAAAAAAATAGTTGTGTCCATGTTCCAAAAAAAAATTCAATGCATTTTATGTCCATTTAACAACTTTGAAAGCATCTAATTAATCATAAATATTAACACTGCATAAATTTCATATTGTTCCCATGTGATAAATATTTCACTACTAATTTAAAAAGAAATATTTAGTGCCTGAAACATGACAGATGAACCTTCGTTTAATTCATATAAATTAAATCACATGGTTTAAATGCTATTTCTACTTGAACTTTCCCAGATGTAATCAAATACATAATTTAATCATAATCAAATTACAAGGATGCATTTGACAGGCGGATACGTTGTTTTTCATGCACTTCCTAGAAATCGAACCAATGACCTTGCCGTTGTTTGAGCTACAGGAATTGAACACACTTCTGTGCTTAAAATACGAACTTTAAGCACATTTTCTACATCAAGTGTCAACAAACGGCATAATATGAAAAGTCTAATCTGAAGAGATTTCAGAAGAGGTTTCAGACTACAGTGCTGTATTTGATCAGTGCTTCATGCTGCGGTGAAGGTGGAGGTGAAGTGTGTAATTTCTGCAACACTTGCATCAGCAAACAGATTTCACCATCTAAAATAATTACACACTTCACCTTTCACATCGCAACTTTACAATTTACTGTAGTTGTAAATTCACAGCTCTCCTCACTGAATGAAGCCACACAAAAACTCAAATCTGTGTTTATAAAAGCACCGATCGGTTCATGTGCACGTGTAGAATCTGAACAGCGATGCAGTCGTGATTGTTTTGGCTCTTTGGTCACAATAACAAGCTTAGAAAACAGTTTTTTTATTAGATTACACTAATATTTGTGCATAGTTTTATACATAGACGTAGCAGACAAACATTTTTCATGTTTGGATAACTATGCTTGTTTACTATGGAATAGCCATTTGTTTTTTTTAGAAATCACTGTCAATATAAATGCATTTATGTGTTTGATAAAGTTTTTTTATTTAATATTTTGTATTTTTTGTATCTTATGCTACTAAATTATATTAATGGAACAGTTATAGTCCACTTATTATCTGTTAAATTACCTGTTAGCATAGAAAATAAAACCTGAAAATAAAATTTCCAACTTAAACTGTCATAAATTTCGAATACTTTCGAGCACAGACTTAAGTTTGTACCAAAACACACACACACACACACAAATACTTTTTTTTGTTTTTAAATAATTTATTATGAAATACATATTGTGGGGGAAAAATGTTATGCTCCAAAGTTGATGTTGATATCTCAATTATTATTATTACTACTACGACTACTCTTTTTATTTTTATTATTAAATTTAACAATTTAATAATTGATTTATTTTGTTATATATTTTTTTAAAACCCTTACCAAGTTTCAAATTATTTCGGTGAAGTAAAACAAAACAAGTGAAAGATAAAAATATATAATACTAATAAATGTATGCATTGTATTTAAGTTTTGTATTTTAATCTGATTTTTTTTTTTTATATATATATATATATATACATTTTGTATTTTTAGGCGATTTTATGCCACTACATTATATTAATGGAATAGTTATGGTCCTTTTATTATCTGTTAAATTACATGTTAGCATAGAAAATAAAACCCGAAAATGAAATTTCCAAATTAAACTGCCAAAAATTTCAAATATTTTCGAGCACAGACTTAATTTTCTGTTTTTAAATAATTTGCTATAAAATATACACTGTGAGGGAAAAAATTACGGAAAAAAATACTACTACTACTACTACTAATTTTATTGTATTATTTAAGTTAACAATTTAATCATTTATTTATTTTGTAATATTATTTTTTTTAAACCCTTACCAAGTTTCAAATCATTTTCAAAGTAGAAACTCTAAAAAACAAAATGAAAAATAATAATAATAATAATAATAAATTAATGCAGTGTATTTTAGTTTTGTATTTTAGCTTGATAGTTTTTTTAATTTTATATATATTTTGTATTTTTAGGGAATTTTATGCTACTAAATTATATTAATGGAATAGTTATGGTCCATTTATTATCTGTTAAACTACCCGTTAGCGTAGAAAATAAAACCTAAAAATTTAATTTCCACCTTAAACTGTCATACATTTTTAATAATTTTAGCACAGACTTAAGTTTGTTAATAAATAAATAAATAAAAATTATATATATATTAAACCCTTACCAAGTTTCAAACCATTTTTGTGAAGTAAAAAAAAAAAGAAAAAAAAAAAACAAAGAAAAAAAAAAAATCATATATAATATTAAATAAATATTTTTAAGTAAAAAATGACATATAATTTATTCTAAACATCAAAATCAACCTAAGAAATCAATATTATATACATGTATACATGTATATTTTTTTTTTTACATTTACTGGAGTATTTTTTACAAGAAATAAATATTTTAGTTTTCTACATCAAAATGTAATGTTTCAATCAGTGTGTGTTGTCTTTCTTTTGATTCTAAAGTTTTTATTTTGAATTAAAATGTATTTAAATATTCATGAAATTTACTATCAATTATTTTTTTTTTTTTAAAGATCACTTACTGCCTTTTTTTTCAATGTAGGTTAATATTGTATCAGAATTAGAACGTGAATAAGTGCACAAATACACACTCATGTACAAAAACCTACAAATACTGAAATTTCGCACCAAAACAAACAGCACCATATCACTGAATCTGAATCTGGAGCTCAAACATTAGCAAACCAACATGATAATAATTATCAAAGATCATCTTTTAATGTTACTGATGATATGCTGGAAAGCTTAACCACAGCTGATTTGATTATTATACACCCAAAAAGTTGCTCTCTGTAAACTCAAGCTCATTCAATCTTCCTGAGATTTTAAATGTTTTATAATAAAGCACTTCTGCTGTTATTCATTCGCTGCACTTTGCAATCAGACGCTGGGAAAGTAAATTGATGCACTTACGTCCACAATGAGAAAGTCCAGCCAGCACCAGTAGTTGGTGAAGTATTTCCTGAAACCGTAGGCGATCCACTTCAGAGTCATTTCCAAGATGAAGATGTAGGTGAAGATCTTGTCTGCATATTCAAGCACCACTTTGACCACTTTCCTTTGTTCAATGTAAATGTCTTCAAATGCCTTTCAACAGAGAGATGCAAAAGAAGCAGCGTGTTAAACCACATGTACAGGACAGGCTGAGGAAGACTTTGCTTCATTTGGTCTCCTGTATCACGCTTACATGCTACAAACACATCTGACAGTGAACCGAATGAGAAGGGTTTGGGACTAGCTAGAGAAATGACCAAAAAAAACCTGCATAAACGTTTCATTAAAGTGATGTTTAGATTAATGCCTTTGAATTATAAAGAAAGCAAGTGATCTGGGTTTAGACCATTGCTGTTTTATTACCACTGAGACACTACAGTATGATCAGAATTAACTTAAAATAAAACCCAAAATAAAAACAAAAAACTTCACTAAATATGATAAATATTCTAAATATAATACATATTACATACAACAAAAAATTATTTGCAATATAAAATAAAATAATATAAAACAATATAAAATATAGTAAAATAAAATAATTTAATTTCAGCTAATTGTCAGGGCAGAATTTTATTTTAGTTTAACTTGATGTACTAAAAAAAAACTAAAAAAAACCTAAAAAACCCCTAAAATTTATGCTATATATATATATATATATATAAAGGCAAAAATGCAGCGAAATTACTAAAAATAAAATGTACATTTAAAATGAAAATGAAAAATACTAATTTTAAATTTAGTTAATTATTTCAATAACTAAAATTAAATCTAAAATTAATCTTAGGTTTAGTTATTTTAGTACATTATGCTAAACTAAATTACAATGAAAAATGCTGCTTTCAAATTTCGTGAAAAAGTGAAAATAAAAAATATATTTTTTTAATGTTATTTTAATAAAAATTTAGTAATGAAAATGTCGTTTTATGTCATTTAACTATAATAGCCTTTGTTTGGATCATTATTTTATTTTAGTGTAACAGATACTATATTTTTATTCATATTAAAAAAAAATTTTCATATCTTCCATGATTATTTTAATTCTAGTTAAAGTGGTTGTAGTTAAAAAATACATTTTAAATATTTTTTTAAACATTTATTTAGCTAAATTTCATGGTTTCAGTTAACTACAATAATTCTGGTTATTTTAGTATATAAATATAATTTAAAAATACTATTCTAGTTTTTATTAATATGTTGAATTAATTTTATTTTTATATTTTCCATTTTCATTTTAACTATTTTAGTTCTTTTTCTGCTTTTCTTTGCATTTTTAATATGTCTATATGGAGTTATCATCAATTTTATTTTTAATTTTAGCTATTTTACTACATCAGGTTAAACTAAATGAAAATGAGAAATGTTGCTTTGGCAACTAGCTAAAATAAAATAATTACATTTCTTAATTTTTAAAATGTAATTTCAGTTAACATGTCCTTTATTTCAAATATCAAAAATGTTTTTTATAGTTTTAGTAACTATAACAACACTTTTTTTGAGCACCATTAGGACGGGTACATGATGAATTTTCATTCTTGGATGATCTATTTCCTCTTTATTTAAGCGTCCAGACTGTTTGTGTGAGCGGTTCTACTCTACTGCACATACGTGCACCGATGTCCAGCCGAACATCTGCGTCCACCGGACTCGCCGCTGCTTTTTGCCGACTGTGCTGTTTCTCATTTTCTGCTTACTTTCTGTTTTCATGTGTAATCATTCAAGTGCACGTCTGAAAGAACAGCTGCCTGCTGAAGCTGCTGGTAAATGCCACTAAAATACCAGCCGGTCGGCGCACACCTGGCACCCGGCCGTAAGACAGAGCTCTGACATTAGCCCCTCTCTGTGAGTCACACACGCAGGACTCTGATCTTTAAGGAAATGCACAGTCTTATATAATATTATGCAGTGGGAATACATTTTTCGCTCTGGCATTTACTGCCTTCTATGTCATGCAGAATCTCACAAAGACAGTCAACACGAAACCAATTTGACAATTGTTCCTCATCTTATTGTGCATGATTTATCGGTGCATGCTATTATGAATGAAAACAAATATTTGTCTTTGTACTATTTTATCCTAGAGACACTCTTCACCACCTAATCAATTCCTTATATATAAAAGGTCCTGCTGTACATTTTTACATCAGATTGCGTATACTTTATATGCATTTAGTTACATGTGCACACTAACATTCAAAAGTCTCTTCTGCTCACTAAGGCTGCATTTACTTGATCCAAAGTACAGTAAAAATTGTGAAATATTATTACAACTAAAAATAACTGATTTGGTGTAAATATATTGTAAATTTAAATTTATTTCTGCGATCAAAGCTGAATTTTTAGCATCATTACTCCAGTCTTCAGTGTCACATGATCCTTCAGAAATCATTCTAATATGCTGATTGCTGTTTAAGAAACATTTACGATTATTATCAATATTGAAAACAGTTGTGCTGCCAAATATTTTTATGGAAACGGATTCACAGATGAATAGAAAGTTCAAAAGAACAGCATCTATTTGAAAAATAAATCTTTTGTAACATTTTAAATCTCTTAACTGTTACTTTTGATCAATTTAATGCATCCTTGGTGCATAAAAGCATTCATTTCTTTAAAAAAATAACAATGACTCCAAATATCAATCTAATTTACAAATAAATAAGAAACTTCTTTGATGCACATTATAATCCAATTCAATAATAATTCTTCAATGATGCATTAATGGAAGTTACTTAGAAAGTTTTATTGAATGTTGAATATTTGAGCAATAACTTACAGTTTTATTCCTCTCTATATTCTGAAGGCTTTTACTGAGGGGTTTGTTGATATATCATTCAGCTCATTTTATACAACAATTTGTTCCTAAAAACATGGCGAAAATGTATTTTTTTCTGTCTGTTGACAGTATTTTGTGATTTATGGAGTAATAAAAATAAATATCCAAAATTCCTTCAGTAAAAACATTTAACATTAATATGTCAGTAAAAACAAACAAAAAATCTGAACCTGGCTTTATCCAATATTTAGATTAATTCTCTGCAAATGTTAGCAAATTAGTGCATATTTATACCGACAATGCTTCATTCGTGTGAACTTAACATTTCAGAACTCTTTTAGTATAAAACATCTGTCTTAATACACTGAGATTAATCAAAGGGGATGGCTGTGGTAAAATACCTGCATTCAAATGCAATAAAACACATCTTTTAACTTAATAAATCTTAAAAAATGCAAAAATCTCTGGCAAGAAATCAATAACGGTGTTAATTTAGTACTAAGAGCGGCTGTATGAAAGGATGAGTAAGACTGTGATGATTTCACAACACGGCTAACAGCCCGTGGCACGTGTTGATGTAGATTAGTGTCATCTGACATCTGCGCATTCGCTGCCGTCTGACAGCTCTCTCATGGAGATGCCGGTCGGAGGAGTTGACCAGTCAGCAGGCCGTCGGCCACCACAGGCCAGCTAGCAGGAAGTGTGCTGCCACTTCCTGCCAAACACGCACTGATAGAGACAGCTTCTAAGCTTGGTTTGAAGTCAAGGCTGTCATAAGGTCAGTGAAGCAAGCTAAGGCACGAGTAAGGCGTCTTTACTGAGATACTACAGGCAAAAACCTTGCTTTGTCATGCACTGCTCAAGATTGAGATGAAAAGAAAATATCCAAAATACACATTTAAGTGTATATTTTAGTGTAATTCAGTATAAATTAGATAATATTATAGTTTTTATAAATATTTTGAATAAGTTTCTATTTTCTGTTTTCATTTTAATTCTAGTTAACGTTTTAGTAACTTTTACTGTTTTAGTAATTTTTACTATTTAGCCATTTTTACTATTTACCATTTATACTATAGTCTACATAGTTTTTAATTCATTTTTATTTTAGTTAAATCTAGTTAAACAAAATGAAAATGAGAAATATACAACAAGTTTATTTTTTAATATTTAATATCAGTTAATGTTTCTTTTATTTCAAATAACAAAAATGTTTTTTTTTAAGGTTTTAGTTTTAGTGAACTGTAATAACCCAGGTTTGGAGCACCTTTAGGATGAATTTTAAATTTTTTCCTCTTTATTAAGTGTCCAGACTTTATTATATTGTATTTTATCTATTCACGTACATAGATTTCAATTGCAATACATATCTTTAAAAGGTTTTTCCTCCATTCCAGCAACACTTACATACAATAAAACTTACAGTTTTATTCCTCTCTGTATTATGAAGGTTTTTACTGAAGGGTTTGTTGATATATCATTCAACTCATTTTTTACAACAATTTGTTTTCAAAAACATGGCGAAAATGTATTTTTTTCTGTCTGTTGACAGTATTTTGCGATTTATGGAGTGATAAAAATAAATATCAAAAATCCCTTCAGTAAAAACATTTAACATTAGTATGTCAATAAAACCAAACAAAAAATCTGAACCTGGCTTTATCCAATGTTCAGATGAATTCTCTGGAAATGTTTGCAAATTAGTGCATATTTATATAGGTAATGTTTCATTCACCTAAACTTAACATTTCAGAACCCTTTTAATACAAAACAATTGTCTTAATATACTGTAATTCATCAACTGGGGAAGCACGTGGTGTCTATTAGTTTAAATTTTCACATTTAGTCATTTGACTTAAGTAACAAATCCTACTACTGTGACTGACCTCAATGCAAACAAGTTTTGAACATTCAGTGTAAACTAAAAACAACAAAGATATAGAGATAAAAGCTCACCAGTGCTCCACTGCTGAGGAGGATCATGAAGATGATGAAGGTCTCAAACCAGCTGTGCTCCACTATCTGATAACACGTCTTCCTCAGACGCCACCAAGCTCGACCCAGACCCTCGGACGTGTTGATTTCACAGCACTGAAAGCGACGTACACAAACTGGAAAACAAAGATTAATGATTAATAAATTGGCTAATGAAACAAAAGTTCCAAAAGGATAAAAACATTTAAAAATGTAATATTTACAGTATATTTATTTTAGTTTCTCGCAGTTTTGAATAACTTTTACACCATATTCAACAATGATTGATGACTGATTGACTAAAACAAACAAATACATAAATTAAAAATATTTTCAATGATTTTCAAACCAATCATATAAAGTAATATGATTTTTTAAAAATAATTTTGTGTGAGTGTCTACAAGGGTCCATGACATAATTTCCTTTTGGGTGTTTTTTGTCAGTATGCCAAATGAAATATTACACTGTAAAAAAAATTCTACTCATTTCAAATTAAAAACATATGTTCAGTTGCTGCCTTTAAATCCGAAGTATAATCAACTTTGTTATACAAGTCATTTCAACTGATGTACTAAAATGTTGCAATGACAAAATACTGCACTAAATTAAAAGAGTTCAACAAACACTGAAAGTTACAATGTTGATGTTTTAATACTGGTAGCACTAATATAAAAAATTGATAATGTGTGTTACAAAAAAGTACCAATGTTGAAATGCGTTGATGGTTGTATTTTTTTGTGTACGTTTTTTTTATGCATAATAGCAACCCTAGAATGAGATCAAACAGTTTAAAACAGCAGAGCTAACATATATAAAAAATTTTATAACTGCAGAAATATGTTAATTCAGTACACACATAGTTCACATATTTTTCAAAAAAAAAAAAAAAAAACTTTCAGTTTCATATAACTTAAAAAAAAATTGAAAAGTGACATAACATAAAGTGGCATAACTTACAGATCATAACAGTTTTTATAATGTAGCATTTTAAAACAAAACTGAAACAGTATTAAATTAAAGAATAGGCAAAAAAAAAATCCTAAATTAATAGATTATTCACGTTTTGATCAGAAGTAATTCAGTACTGTAAGTGAGACGATGACATTCATTTTGCTGACTTTTCCACTTTCAAAACCTCTTTGTTCGAATCAACATTTGAAAATGCAACTTCAAAAGACTTCAAAGAGCTTCCAAACACTTCAAAAGATCACAAACACAGTTCCAGCGAGAACGTGGAGATCAATAGCTGAACTGCTCAACTGCGTGTAATACAAATACACCAGTAGAAATAAATGATGTCGTCAGCGCTGGGCTCATAAATGCAGCTCGAGCTGCCGTAAAAGGTCCTCGTCTTGCTAATCTATCGGTCTCTGCGTTCAAGACGCGGCTTTTATGTGACATAATCCCGGCTGGTATCACTGGCGCTCTGAAAGCCCGCCGTCTGTAACAATGAGTCCCTGCCATGAAATCCCATTTGAGCCTCGCATGGTCGTCAAAGCGTCTCCATTACTGGCATCTGAGCTCCTCTAAATTAACTTATTGCCTGTAAACTTAATAACAGGGTTATGGTAACAGGGTTCTCTCAACTCAATTTGTACCGATGCTCCTGCTCTCCATTGGCGGCATCAGACATTTTAGCACCTGGGCATCACCATTCATCAAGCAATTAACAGCCATCAAAGCAAAATCAAAAGGGCTCAGAGTCTGGAGTTATTGGTGACTTCATTGCTTTATTCGCCTCTTCAGAGATTTGATTTGTCAGAGAACATCCCTCGAACAGACTCCACGCACTCCAGCAGTACAGATAGTCGCTTTTACTAAGCGTGTCACTATTACTAATGCTCATACTTAAGGTTAGAGATTTGGCTGTTAAACTTCACACTTAAAATGCTGCTCACAGAATTGATTTAGAATTGCATTTAGAAGGAATTAGGTTACTCTAAGAACATTATATGAAAAGATCTGCTCCCGTGTTTGCAGTATTGTTGGTAGTTTTATTGTTTTGAATTTCCCGGTTTCTTTTTCTTCCTTTTGTATAAGGTATTCTTAAACATTTAATTTTTTTTATTAAAATATTTGTAAATTTACATTTAGCATCATCATTATAAGTTTATAATATTTGTATAGATATTTTTTTTAACATTCCAAAATTGTATTTATTAATTTACCAATTTTAATTAAGGTTGCTATGACTTTTTAGGATGTTGGGTTCTTTTTGCATTCTTTATAGTATCTGTAACTTTTGTTTTTGCATAAATAATTCTAAATATTTGTAAATGGGTCAAAGATGTTAAGATGTCCACATCAAAAGAAATTTACAAAAGCGAATTCATGTCCATAGAAAGCACATTAAATGTAAGTAAAGTAAACTTAAGGTTTCAAATAAGTTTTTGGAGATTAAAATGTCAAAATTTGGTTGAAATAATATTACATTGTCATTCAGTGTAACACAATATTTATGTACAAATTCAAACAACATGCTTATAATAAAAGAACAAGGGAGCACATTTTATTGTGTTTTAAATGAGTAAAAAAATCTTACTGAAAATTGGGCAAAATCTAGGATCTAGAAATGTGGAATTACAACTAATTAGTATTTGGTGTGAAAGTAATTAATCTTTTAATATGTCATAAATTGATTTTTGTTGTAAATATGCCTGACATTTTAGTGGGTGTCTTCTGTAAATTAGGGGAAAATGTATGATATTTATTTTTCTGCTCAGAAAAACAAAACAAAAATGCAATTAAATTAAACAGAAAACTTTATATTTTTTGGAAAAACAACAGTTTAAAGCAGTTACTGTTTTTATGCTTAAACCTTTTTCGTCTTTGGCCCAAATACAAAAAGAATACTATTTTGTGAAATTCAAAAAATAAAAAAATAAATAAAAACACACCTCACATACACATAAGCAATTTAACTTTAAAGAATTATCGCAATTTTCCAGAAATTAAGTTTTGAGAGAAAACTGCATTGATTTAAAAACAAGCAAACAAACACAGATAAATTGTATCAGTGTCACATATTATCAGCGTTCAGAAATAGTATCAAATACTAGTAAATAAAACATTTACAAAACATAAACACTACAACCACGTATTTTAGTTTTCTCTCACTTTACAGCAAATCCTTTAAATGTATCAGTATTCAGAACAAAAGAGAAATGAAAAATATAAGTAAAAGTATAAAACAAACAACATTATATGTATTATACTTTATTTAAAGCGGAATGTGGAAAATCCAAAATGTTTTTTGTGTGCTTGACATTAATTGCATGATATAAATCATTTTGAAATGTATGTTGCAGCACGTTTGAGATTATTATCGCATTGCACTTGTTCAAGCAGTAATGTGAGTTTTTAGGCAAAAAAGCCTCCGAAAGCCTCTTTCTCCTCTGTGTATTTCCCTCCAAAATGTGTGAATCTGCCCTTTTGGCTTCTCCAGCAGACAGCTGTTGACTGATTCAATTCAGTCATGTGAAAGTGTGCTATTATTCGATTTATAGGTGCGAAACCCGAACTCGTCTCAAATGCCGCTGAAATGCTGAAATGCGCAAGCGAGAATTATCAGAGGAAATACATGGCAGCTCATTTGCCATAAATCATTCACTCCTTCAAACAGACGGACGTTCACGGGCTGCCCTGCGCAGCGATCTGATTGTTTGCTGCCGCGCGGCAATGAAGTCGACAGCTTATAAAGTGCAGATTGGAGGCACACGGAAATGGTTGTGTAACATTTTTGTCACACACACACACACACACACACACATACACACACACACGTACTGTATGACAGATGTTGGTCGTTTCTCAGAATGAACTCTTACTTAACAGAGCAATTACACAGAACATAAAGACACCCTTGAGAAAAAGAAGCACACTTTAGGATACTTTTAAAAAGAATTAAAAGGAAATATGAGCATATTTAAATGCAACCTGAATTTCATTTTTTAGACACTTTAATTGCACGGTATTTGTAATTTCCATAAAAATGTATTATAGTTTAAACTTATATTTAATGCTGTAACAAAGTTTTTTTTTTTTTTTTTACCCACTTAAGTACATTTTATATGTATTTTCATAAAACATAATTTAAAGTATGCTATAAATCATGTTAGCAACATGCTAAATCTTACTACCAGCATGCTAGAAGATGCTAGGGACATGCTAAATCAGTCATGCTAAAAAATATGACAAAACACACTAAAATCTTGCCAAAACATGCTAGCAATGTGCTAAATGATGCTAGCAATGTATAAATGTTAGAAACATGTTAGCAACATAATCTAGCAATGTGGTAAAACATACTAGAAACATGCTACCACTGTCATCAGTTTACTCATCTAGTTTAAACGTAATATTAAACACAACTTAAGAATGTTTTTGACACATTTAAGTACATGTTATGTTTTTTTTTTTTCAGAATTCATAATTTTTTGTCTATGAAACATAGACAGGCTAAAAATGTTCATGCTAGCAACATGCTAAATTCTAACACCATGTTAACACATACTAGCAATGCACTAAAGGATGCTAGCAGTGTGTTAAATCATGCTAGTAACATGTTTAATTCCAACAGCATGTTAAAACATGCCAGCAACATGCAAAAATATGCTAGCAATGTGCTAAATCATACTAGAAACATGCTAATTCATGCTATCAACATGCTAGCAACTTGTTAAAACATGTTAGAAACATGCAAAAATATGCTAGCAATGTGCTAAACCATGCTAGTAACATGTTAAATTCTAAAAGCATGTTAAAACATAGCAGGAACATGCAAAAATATGCTAGCAATGTGCTAAGACATACACTAGAAACATATTGATTCATGCTGTCAACATGTTAGCAACTTGTTAAAACGTTAGAAACATGCAAACATATGTTAACAATGTGCTAAATCATGCTAGCAGCGTGTCAAATTCTAACAGCATGCTAACACATTCTAGCAACTTGTTAAAACATGCTTGCAATGCACTAAAGGATGCTAGCAGTGTGTTAAATCATGCTAGCAACATGTTTATTTCCAACAGCAAGTTAAAACATGCTAGAAACAGGCTGAATATGTTATCAATGTGTTAAATCATGTTACAAACATGCTAAAACATGCTTGTAACTTGTTAAAACATGCTGGCAACATGATCAGATATGCTAGCAATATGCTATACCATGCTAGAAACATGCTAATTCATGCTATCAACTTGTTAAATTATACTAGAAACATACAAAATTGCTAGCAATGTGCTAAATTATGCAAGAAACATGCTAAAACATGCTTGTAACTTGTTAAAACATGCTAACAACATGATAAAACACCCTAGCAATATGCTACATCACGTTAGAAACATGCTAATCACAATGTGCTACAGCGTTCAAGAAACATGCTAAAACATGCTTGTAACTTGTTAAAACATGCTAGCAACATGATAAAATATGCTTGCAATATGCTTAATCACGTTAGAAACATGCTAATTCGTGCTATCAACATGCAACTTGTTATATCATGCTAGAAACATACAAAATGTATGTGTGCAAAACAACTGTCTAAACAATTAGTTCTCGATAATTAGGTTGGTTTAGCGTCATTTTTGACGGACACTGATCAGTTTGTCTTCAAAACACGTATAAACACTAAAGCAGCCCTTCAGTATCATACTTGACTAATAAATGGGATAAATAACTGAGCTCTTTAATTGTACCAAACTCTAACAGCAGGTATCATCATGGCACGAGCCAAAGTGCTTCCCATCGATGTCCAAACGCAGCTGACATCTCATGAGCTCCCAGTGTTCAGATCAGCGCTTTTTGCATGTTGGGATGCATTTGACTGGACCGGCGGGTCGATGCATTGAATATGGAGAGTCAGTCATCATCAAATTAACACAGGACCATTTCGTCTCTGACGGGCCTTTTCAAATCTTTGCTGACACAGGACATTCAATTTAATGCCCCATTGCCCTTTTAAATGTCAGTTCATTGGTTAATGTTTTATATCAAATCACCTCCACTTCAAAACGAGGGTAAACAGGAGGATCATGACCGACACACGTGACTCTGACGTCTGCCACCGTCCTCAGAAAACACCTGCAAACGTCTTACACTTTGCCATGCATTTTCTCCTTTAGGATTAAAAAAAAAAAATCCACGAACAAATCTATGAACTAAATCTACCAGATCCGAAATGAATTATGACATTAAAGCTTCTTGTGCAAAAAAAAACATATTTAAAAGTCTGGAAAAATTATTAATGTTAATTTAATGTTTTAATTCATCACAAATTACATGTTGTAAAGTATTTATCATAATAAATACATATTTGCGTTTTTAATAAACATATATAAACATAAAAACATTAACACTAGACAATTAAGATGCTTTGCAATTACACCGTTTAATTTAGAATAAATTGAAATGTGTGATGTATTTATAAAACAAATAAAAATATAAAATGAATATATATTTTTGCATTAATGTCATTTGAATTTGCAAATTACATATAAATGTACAAATTAAGAACAGGAAATTAAGATTTTTTTGTAATTAAATGTAATTGCTAAAATAAAATAATCTGTAAATTACTGCATTTCCTAAAAAAATGACAGCAAAGCTACATTTTTTTAAAACAAATAGTTTAACACAAATGAAAATGTGTACAGTATTTATAAAATGAATAAATGCATAAAATGAATATATATTTTTGCATTAATGTCATTTGAATTTGCAAATTACATATACAAATTAAGAACAAAAAATTAAGGATTTTTTGTAATTAAATGTAATTGCTAAAATGAAAAAAATCTGTAAATTACTGCATTTTCTAAAAAAAAAAAAGACAGTAGAAAATGAAAGATTTTTTAATTAAATTGTTTAATTGTGCATAAATTAAAATGTGTAAAGTATTTATAAAATTAATAAATGTGTAAAATTAATATATATTTTTGAATTAATGTCATTTGAGTTTGCAAAGTACATGTAAACATACAAATTAAGGACAGAAAATCAAGAATTTTTTGTAATTAAATGTAATTGCTAAGCCTAAAAAAATCTGTAAATTACTGCATTTCCTAAAAAAGAATGACAGCAAAAAATGTAAGATTTTTTAAATTAGTTTAATTGAGCATAAATTAAAATGTGTAAAGTATTTAAAAAAATTAATAAATATATAAAATGTATATTTTAAACGTAAGATTTTTTTAATTAAATAGTTAAATTGAGCATAAATGTAAAATTGTAAAGTATTTATCAAAATGAATAAATATTTATAGTTTTTTGCATAAAAGCAATGTGAATTTGGGGGACAATGGATTAATTGATCATGAAAAAAAAAAATAAATAAAA